>VMKM01003290.1:0-40883 GCA_008360985.2 Macquaria ambigua | reverse complement strand
TATATTATATTATATATGTATATAATATAATAATATTTTTCCGCCAAAACAGCCCTGACCTGTCGAGGCATGGACTCCACTAGACCTCTGAAGGTGTGCTGTGGAATCTGGCACCAAGACGTTAGCAGCAGATCCTTTAAGTCCTGTAAGTTGCGAGGTGGGGTCTCCATGGATCGGACTTGTTTGTCCAGCACATCCCACAGATGCTCGATTGGATTGAGATCTGGGGAATTTGGAGGCCAAGTCAACACCTTGAACTCGTTGTCGTGTTCCTCAAACCAGTCCTGAACCATTTTTGCAGTGTGGCAGGGCGCATTATCCTGCTGAAAGAGGCCACCGCCATTAGGGAATACCGTTTCCATGAAGGGGTGTACTTGGTCTGCAACAATGTTTAGGTAGGTGGTACGTGTCAAAGTAACATCCATATTAATGGCAGGACCCAAGGTTTCCCAGCAGAACATTGCCCAAAGCATCACACTGCCTCTGCCAGCTTGCCTTCTTCCCATAGTGCATCCTGGTGCCGTGTCTTCCCCAGGTAAGCGACGCACACGCACCTGACCATCCATATGATGTAAAAGAAAACGTGATTCATCAGACCAGGCCACCTTCTTCCATTGCTCCGTGGTCCAGTTCTGATGCTCACATTCCCATTGTAGGTGCTTTCGGTGGTGGACAGGGGTCAGCATGGGCACCCTGACCGGTCTGTGGCTACGCAGCCCCATACGCAACAAACTGCGATGCACTGTGTTCTGACACCTTTCTATCAGAACCAGCATTAACTTTTTCAGCAGTTTGAGCTACAGTAGCTCTTCTGTTGGATCAGACCACACGGGCCAGCCTTCGCTCCCCACGCGCATCAGTGAGCCTTGGCCGCCCATGACCCTGTCACCGGTTCACCGGTTTTCCTTCCTTGGATCACTTTTGGTAGGTACTGACCACTGCAGACCGGGAACACCCCACAAGAGCTGCAGTTTTGGAGATGCTCTGACCCAGTCGTCTAGCCATCAAAGGATGTGAGCGACTTGTCAAAGTATATAGTTACAGAAAATATATAGCAGAGACCATTGAGGGCTTTAAATTGGATCAAAAGAATCTTACACTGAATTCTAAAACAAATTGGGAGCCAATGTATTCATAATTTGTGTCCATAATAGTGTACTGTCTAAATTGATGCATCATGTATACTTTAAAGTATTGGTATATAGTTTGAAATTGGGATAGCTTTGGAGCAGGTCTGTGCCCAGGACTTTAGAAATACTGAAGTCAGGAGTCCAAATGTCTCTAGTGCAACTAGACTATTGAGTCCATATTACTCATATCAGCCTAAAAATACTACATGTAATGTGTGTAATTGAAAAACTCAGGTTGTTTACAAAAACCCAAATTGTCAGGAACAATACTGAGGACATGGCCTTGATGACTAGGAGAGGTGTAGAAGTATTTTTCTTTACCCTGATTTCAGTTGTTGCTTTAAGTTACACCTCTTTGTGGAAACTTAACATTTTCTTCTGCAATGTGAAACCTTGTGGTGGAGTGGATTTAGAAACAACACTGCTTACAGTGGTTTGGATTTTCTGAGTTAGCACTTCAACTGCATTTTCCTCAAGTTTTATTTAAATGGAGCAGTTCTTTCAAGGAAATTCTTCTGGAAATCAACTTGCTGAAATAAACTGAACTAACTAAACTAATTAAAATAACTGTCTCAGAACTATTTTCTATTAGATTAAATAGTTATTTACAGGAAATGTCCTGGGATATTAAGAGGAAATTACAGCCCAGTAAAATAAAGCATTTATTTAATTCCCAACATGAAGGTCTACATTTGTTGTTTGATTTAAATAGAAATACTGGAATCAGCCCTAACAAGTACCCACCATGTCTAAGTTTTTTACAGTAGTGGGGTCATGACCTCACTGTCCAATATGGCAGCTATTGCCCTGGTTATAACCATGTAAAGTAAACTGACATTGTAGTATTATAGTATTGTTTTGGCTCTTTAATATTAACTCCAACCAAGGAAGATGTTTCTTTCTGAGGTGTGTTTTGGATGTGTTTTCAGGCAGCAAAGTCTATTAGGTGAATCCATTCCTGTTCAAAAATCTAATTTCAGTTTGAGTTCAGGGCAGTGAAGTTGTCACAAGTGAATCAAAAGTTGCTGTTAGCCACTGGAAACAGGCGTCTCATTTTAACAAACCATAGAACTTCCTCTCTGTCATTCTGTGTGGCTCTCTGTCTCTCCCCTCGTCTCTCATTCTGTGTATGCTCGAGCATTTATCAAATCAATTACTGCTGATGGGAGTTCCTCCTAACAGGTAGTGAGGTGTCTCGGACCTAATTCATCCTGTCGCTTTGATGGATTCGCCCTGCTCTCCAAGCATCGGACCTGCAGCTCGGGGAGAGTGCGGCCGATCTGTCAGGCCTCACAAGCCATTACTTAAAACATTAGCTGCTCAGGACGCAGAGAGCAGCTCTGATGTACAAGAGATTTCTGTGTGACCGCTGTGTGTTTGAAGGTGGTCAGAGACCAGACAGCCATAGATAAAAATGCTCAGATCAGCCAGTGCAGGAGCTGTTTCTGTGAGTAGCTGTGATTCAGTGAGAATATGTATGAAGCAGGAGGAGACCTCAGGTCCCCCATGGACGTTTTAACTGTTCCCAAGTGCAGAGGGAAAACGTTTGGTGAGGCTGCATTAAGTTTCTACTCTCGCAGCTGTTAGAATATCCCCCCAGAGGATCTGAAGGAAGATTAAAAAAAGTCACATACTCTATTTAAACATCAACTTTTTAACCTGGATTTTGGCTTGAGTGCTTCTGTCATTATAATTCATTGTCTTATTTTATTACTTCTTCTATCCTTGCATTTTGCATTTATTTATGCTTATTTTTGTATTTACATGTGGTGTACTTTGAACTGCACTAACATGTATGAATGGTATACAAATTAAGTTTGACTCATTGAACCATAATTGCTATGAAATGGTAAATGTACTTCACTTATATAGTGCTTTTCAACCTTAACAGTTCCCAAAGCGCTTTTACAGATTGGTCTCATTCACACATTCACACACCGATGGTGACGGAGCTGCCATGCAAGGTGCTGGCCTCCATCGTAAATTAAAAAACATTACCACAACTGGAAATTATATCATGTTCTCTTAGAAAGCCATGCTGTCCTTCATCGCTGGGGCTCATAAGTCCATGTGCATATTACTACATACCTGTATATACTTAAATATTACTTACAGTACATATGACCTGCACAGTATATTACATACCTGTACACATTACCTGAATATTATATACTGTATACTTACATACATACTTGTATATTACATATAGACTTATATACTTCCATACTTTTTACATCATAAAGTTACATACTTACCCAGTGTGCAATTTGTAAAAAAACAAAAAACAAAAAAAACAATGGGAGACAATTTGCTAAATGAAATTTTAATGAAGAATTCTGCTTGAACAACATTCAGTACTTTTTTTCTCGAACCAGCCGTCTCTAACACAGTAATTAAGCTTATATTCTAACATCCAACAGTAATTACATTCTAACATCCACCATGCCCGCTCAGTTGTGGCATGCACAGCAACCTGTCCGTCATTGCCCTTGTGGTAGCGTGAGCAAATTAGGCTAATTAGTTTAAAGTGTGCCAATTCATTTTAAAGAAGAAATTCTGATTGGTCCAGAGCCAACAGTGTAGGGCAGGTAAAGGCTATCTCGCAGGCAGGTTTCACCTTCCAATCTGAAATACAAAAATAAAAAGGAAAATCGGCTTGCTGCCCGCACATGGAATAGCCTATAAACGCCTGCTTCGAGGACGAGCATAGCAAACAACAACAACAACAACAACAACAACAGTAGCCTAGACCCAGGCTACATGCTCACAATTATCAGCTTATCAACCCATCTTCCAATCCGTAGCTAATCCGAGCAGCTGACACTGTAGCAGTGTGTTGCAGATTGCTTCCCCCAGATCCAGCTTGTGGAAGGGTTGTCCTGTGATGCTGGCTGCTGATTATCGCTGTTGTTGTCAACCAAAGTGGTCCTAGTAATGTCACAATGGCTGTTTGTCTCGCTATCTATTCATGACTTTTTCTGTGCATTTTTCAAGCTAGCGAACGTCAGTACTAATCAGTTATTATTGTTTACAGTCACAGTTAACTTGACGATGGAAACTATGGAACTGGATTTATTGTATCATTCCAAGCGTGAGGCGTAGTCATCATCGCCACTGTAACATATGAGAGTTCGATGCACTCGTGACTCGGTCCACTCAGGAGGATCCATAACGTCTTTTTAAAATAGCTAGTATGACCTGATCACCTTGCACCATCTACTGGCAGGCATAGGAAATGCATTTAATTTATTCAGTCTGACCAGAAGCTAAGACAAATAAAAAATGAATGACCACCGGGGGGTCATTGGCACCCCCAGCAATACGCACCCAGTACTTACCTGTACATGGCATATTTATTTATATACTTATATAGATACCTGCATACCTGTATGGTATATCCCTTTAAATTACAGTACTTATGCATACCTATGTATCTATAGGTTAGGATATACAGTATATATCATACATCATCAAAAAAACATAATAATAAATTTGTCTCATACTGCCTTAATGAAATATGGGCCCACAAGCTCCTATTGCAAAAACTATTAAACATTTTACACATATGAAGGTAGAGGAAAAGAACAAGATAGATAGATAGATAGATAGATACTTTATTGATCTCCAAGAGAAATTCACATTTCCAGCAGCTTGAAAGGTTGAAACATAAGGGCATGCAAGTAAATACAGTAAAAATGCAAAAAGAAACTATAATAAAATAGAAGGTAAAAATACAATATAAAATAACAATATAAAATTAAAAAATATGAAATTAAAAAAAATAATTAGCATCTGACAGTTCTTGTTCAAAGGTGCAGTTGTGCAAAATGGCAGTGTGTGACATACAGTTGTGCAGCAGTCGGTTTGTACACACTTGAGTCCACATGTAGATGTGTGTGTGTGTGTATGATAAAGTGCATGTGTCCAAGGTGCGTGGTGTGAGTGTGTAGTGAGTCCGGAGCTTGTTTTGTGTTATCGATCCCCCCGAGAGGTGTTGTAGAGCCGTATGGCGTGGGGGAGGAACGATCTCCTCAGTCTGTCCGTGGAGCAGGACAGTGACAACAGTCTGTCACTGTCACAAAAACATCAACAAAAGAAAAAGAAAAGAGAGAGCTGGGGTGTGTGAAACCACTGTTAAAGTCTATAGTATAACAAGAGTTTGCACACCCAAAACCATCAGAATGTTCTTTAAATTTTACATTTCTATACATTTCTATGTCAAGCACAGGGCAGTAAAATGCACAGATGTTGTGTTTTGCCTTATTCATGCATTCTACTAGATTTGGGCGTGCAAATCTCTGTACCTGATATTTTTTGGACATAAAAAATAGAGAAATATAGAACAGGACTTTTGAATGAATTTGCAGGAGAAGTGAAGGAGGAGTACAGAAACATGTAAACAGAGAGTGCTACTTAAACTTGCAAATACTTTTTCAAGAATACAAGCAAAGTGGAGTAAAGAAAAGCAATGAAAAGAAAGGACAGTGGACAACGTTTTGTTAGCCATACAACAAATTTGGTCAGTGGTCAGCACTGTTCCTACCTGTGTTACACAGTAAATTGATGAATGGCAGACAATATGTCAGACTGCTCCTCTATATCTAAAAGAGCATTTGGCCACATTACTGAGACATATTAGAAACAGAGATGCTGCAGCCAGGTGGAGACTGAGTAAATAACTGAATTAATTCAACTAAAATTCTTCCTCACATATGAAGAAACTGATTTAACCTGATCTCTGATGATGTGAACAGATGCAGATGCAGAACAGTAAAGCAGGAATGTAATGAAGTGTCATGAATTACTGCTCCCAGACTGTAATAAGTAGTAAAATTACTTTTTGAGTAATGAGCCCAACATTGAATAGAACTAGATGCAGTATTGCTGTTGCAGAATGTCTCCTGTAGTTGCACATTCCCCAATAAAACCCCAGTTTATATCTTCGACTCAGCTAAAATTTAAAAACTATTTGGCTCTAAGTCTCAAGTTAATGGCTCAGGCAGTAAAGCCATTCCAAAAAAAAAAAATGCAGTGGAGTTAATTGAAAGTGTTTGCTCTTGCAGATTTCAGCGTCAGCATAAACGCAGAGTTTAGGCTGCAGCAGAGACGGAGGAGAGGATGGGACAGGATATACTATACTGATAGTGTGTGTCTGTTCCTGAGCACCCAGATACCGAGCTCGCCGTGTCATCCCTCCATGATTGACAGGCCGAAAGCATTTTTAACAACTTGCTGGCATGTCAGAGGAAAGCAGGATCTTCTTCCCCGTGTTCGACGCCTGAGCATCATTTCTTACAAGCCCTTCGTGCTCGCCTGCCTGCTGTTACTCACCAACATAAAAAGCACCTGTCAATCATAAATCATGTCCTATCATTAGTAAGACATTAGCATGAGTTCATTTACTAATGTATTCCTCGCCCTGGAGGAACGTTTATGTATTTGGTTGAATGTTTTACACAAAGGAAATATTTTTAATCATTAGCCTGAGGATTGTGTCTAATGAATCATGCATTGAAATTCAGCCGCTGTTCCGTTATTACACTGTAAAACACGCACATTTTCCCCTCTTTCACTGTTTATTTACCTTGTTATGACCAACAGCAAGCAGATCGAACACACACACACCAGCTGAGCTCCAGCACTGGCCTGTAGTGGGGAATGCAGGGATGGAATTGGCTCTCTAATCCCCCCCTTTTTAAAAAGTTGGACTAAATCCTCAATGGCTATGAGCAGCTCCCAGTCACCAGGAGAAATACCCTGTACAGCTAATACTGCAGCTTATGACTGAAATACTGTGGAAAATCTAGCAGTTTAACTCTGCAGCATCACATCAGACAGTTTTGTGCCAGATTCAAATAGAGGAGAGTTGTTCTCAGTGTATGCAGTGTGTGTGTGTGTGTGTGTGTGTGTGTGTGTCATCAAGCAGGATGAGTTGTGGATCAAGCAGGCGATGTGATGTGACACAGCTTAGTTCAACCCGGGGAAATCACAGATGTTGCCAAATAAAGAGCTGTTTCTGTATGGATTAGTAATATGTCTCACTTGAAATCACTGACTTATTGATCAAGAGTACAGCTTTATGTGCAGAAGCAAGCATGTAATGTGCATTATATGTGAGGTTTATTTTTCTAGTAGAGAGTTGGTTCATTTCATAGCAGATTTGACTGCCAAACAGGAAACACGACTATTATAAATCAAATAGTGAAAAAGTCTCAAATGGTAGTAGGAGCCTTTATTTTTCTCAAATGCAGAGAGAACCAGGACTTTTATGGACTTAGATCATTTTATTATTTCCTTGTTTTTAAAAGTATAGCTTATCAAATTTTAGTAAGACATGTTCCGGTTTTGTGATCTGCTCCTGTTAATGCTGTGTCCTGCGAATGCAAACTCAACACTTTACACCATGGTTACCATTTCCATCCGTACTTTGCTATTTTTTTGATTGCTGTGAAGCTACCAATGTCAATGAAATTAAACACTTCCTGGCAAATGTTTCACAATAAAAGCCTTCCAGCTCAAAGGGCATAATTCCTTCCCTTCCTGGTAAGCTTTTCATGTGAAACATCTACAAGTAGGGTTGAGTGTTACAATAAAGGACCAGCCTTTCTTCATTTTATGAATATATAGTATACCTTTCCTTTGGTTAGAAAAAAATTTGAGACAATTGATTATGTGATTGACTTGACTGCTGGGATCAGCTCCCCCCACCTGCCTCTACGGATAAGCGGATATAGATAGTGGATGGATGGATGATTATGATATGTGTGATCACTGCTGGCTTAGAACCTGCCCTTAATTATGAGAAGCAGCCTTGGGGTTAGCTTAGCCATCATTTCATGAATTGAAATGATGTTTGAGAGGGTTTTTTAGACCAATACTTGTGCAATGGTTCCAGCTCATGGACAAGCATGTGATTCCTCAACTGACATTAAAGAGTAACTTGACACTCCCTAGAAATCTTGTTTTTGCTGCAGTCCAGAGGTTTAACTACTCACCTTGCTGCAATAATGTACAGATGTATTGCAGGGTGTGTCAGTACACCATGACATCACTGTTGGGTGTGGTTAGAGGTGCAACAAACAACAGTTCTTAGCACACCCAACCACACCCATCAGTGATGTGACCCAGCACCAGCCAAATTACAAAAAAAAAAAAGAATTGTTTTCTTACTTATCTCTAGTGGTATCTAGCCATGAAGATAGTTTTGGTTTAAGTTGTCCAGGTTTTGAGATATTTGTTTCTGAGATTTCTGCCTCCACCGCAAAGCAATGGAGGTGAATAAAATATACTTATAGTGCTCACAGCATTGAAAATGTACATTTAAAACATTAAACAGTGATATTTATTTCCAGAATCACTGTCCCTTTTACTCTGGATAACCCACTACACACTGTCAACAGTTTTCATGGGGACTATTTCTTTGATAGAAAGTAGTTCCAGTGAAAACAGTTTGACAGCAAAGTCAGTTAAAGCCTAGTGCAAAGACTGACATGACGTTTGCCACAATTTGCCTGTACCAGACACATAGTTAGGGCCTGCGAGAAACACTTGTGCCCCTCACATTGGGTCATCCAGTTCAAGTGGTTCCTAGACACATCTTGACCTCATCATGAGCAGTCCCAGATGCTAGAACAGTTTCCAAACATTTTATTATAGTCTAATACAAGATGCAATTAGATGAAAAGTAACCAATGAGATTGCAAAAGGAAATAGGGGAGGGGATGAAGGGAGGCTGTGGCACACAGCACGACTTCACAGCATTGACATGTAAAAGAATCAGCACTAGAGGACACAGTGGAGAATCTCACCATCATTAAGTATTAATTCAGATCAAATTTTTGCAGAGAAATATGTATTTCTTACCAGAAAAATCTCAGCGTCGACCCCCCCATGAGCAGTTGTGTTGAGTAACAACAAAGCGTGGCGAATGCCATTTAAGCTTAAATCTAGCATTTTAAATCCACTTTCATTGGTAAGCCCGCTGCTTTTTCTGCCTTGCCATGAGTGTAAGTCATTTCCACCTAATCTGCATTCCTCTCTCTCACAAGTTGTATATCAGACACTGTAAGTATAAGCTTAAACCCTGCCTTTCCCATCAGTCTGAGGATGTCAGCTGGCTGCTGTCCTCTGTGATTAATGGTACACAGCATCAGGCTGAAAGGCACACTGTGAGGACAATCAGCATTTAAAATGGACATTATGCCTACAAAAGCCCCATCATGCTGCTGGACAATAGGCAAGGTCTTGACACAGTCAAAGTCAACCTGTGCACCTTTTGTTCAAATATCAGTGCTTGTTTTTGGAGTGAGGGCCCTACAAATGAGGAGTTCAGAAACATGGACAGTGTTGCAAATGGGTTTTATTCTGATCCTCTTTATGTATGCAAGGTTGAGCAATGGTGACCTGCAACAATAATGAGACTTTTTCAAATATATGAGGTTACAGAGGAGGTAACACACTCCTGCACTCATGTAGAGACAGCAGCAGGGATGTAACACAAATTAAAGTAATCTACATACACTTTCTTAGAGCATAGAGCATGAGGATGGTAATGTCAGTAAGTCAGTCATTGAAGTTGTCCATTCATCTGTCTAGACATCGCAATAAACTGCTGGTAAGATTATCTGTTTACTGTTGATATTCATGGTTCCCAGAGGATGGATCCTAACATTTTCAGAACCCCCTGACCATTCCTTTAACATCACTATCAGGTCAAAATATCCCTTTGACTAACACTTTGGTCTATTACAAAGTATCTAGAAAACCTATGCCAGCATTACATTGCAATTTGAATCAATATTCATGGCCACAGAGGATGAATCCCAGGTTTGAGTTTGGTGAACCCTTGAGCCTTCTTCAGGTAAAAAATTCAACTTCTAATCTAATGGGTAGATTACCATGGAATTTGCTGAGCACGTTCATGTTCCCCAAACCCTTTTTATTTTGGACACTGTGAGCTTTCCTCAATCCCCACCATCACCATCACCACCTTTGCACACAGAGTATGTAATCTAACTGGAAGATTGCCATGGAATTTGCTCTACACATTCATTCATTCATTCCAGGACAAACTTTACATTATTAGGCCCACTATTGTTAAGGCTCTAAGAATAGTAAACTCATCAGTTGTTAGTCTGGTGTTTGATTCGTCCCATACTTTTGTGGGGTGTAATAAGCACTGTCTCAAGGGGGCACTAAAACCACCTTTACCCTGCTTTTACATCAAGTATACAAGTGTTGCATTGTTATGTTCAATGGGGATTGCAGCTGTTCTTTCCTGAGCAGCTAGTGGCGTGTACTGTCCTGATTTTCCACCAGGTTTTGCGACCAAGGCTCCACTCATTTGATCTTTGAGCCCCAAACCAACGACTTTCACAACACGTGTCCAATGACATTAACACATTGACTGGAGGCAGAAGTTGATTTTGTGCAACTCTGAATTTCCGGAGCACTGACTGCACCATTACCTGGGTAAAAAATCTTAAGAAAACTTCAGACAGGATAGGGATAACAAGATAGAAGATTTGTGGGTTCAAAATGCTTCAAACTCTGTCGTACAACATGTTTTCCAATCATCTCTCAAGGCCGACATGTTTATACTTGTCCCAAATGGACACACTTGAAAGCAAGGTGTAAAGCTTGCGTTGTACTGAGTTGTGAGCTTGAGAGAAATGTACAAACCCTGCCTACTTTCACACCTACGCATACTTTGTCAATCACACAAAAAGTGGGCATGATTGATGGATTGTGTGTTTCAGAAAGTTACAAAAATTGTCGGACGCAGCTCCCTCACATTTACCGGTCACAATGGGGGTTTGAGATGCTGTTAGACGATCCAAGAAGCACTTCATTTGAAGCAAACTGAGGTGTGAAAGACAAGTTACTCTTATTAAGGAACATTCATAACATGTAAGAAGTATTAGTCTACTGTTACTTCGATAAGGGGTTGTTACAAGGAATAAAACATAAATGTATTTATTTATATAGTGCCAAATCATAACAAAGTTATCTCAGGGCAGTCTCAGGGCAATAAATGAATGCTTTTAACTTGTGGTAATATTGGTGATTTTGAATATAAAACATTTTTGCTCCTATTTATTTAACACCTCATTGGATGGGTGGTTTGTCTTATTTGTGGGTCATTTTGGTGCTTTTTCTGTGACATCTTGGCACAGTGACAGCCTGTCTACAATGGTGTGACCAGTACATACCCCACTGCCCCCAGACATACCTGCCGGGAGCCCAAAGCCCATCTGAAAAGGATGGGTGACTTTTGAACAGGTCTGCTATATGCCATACCTCGACAGAGTCCTTTGATACAATGACGTTGCGTGGCCACTCAGTCATTTCAGAGCTGCTGAAGTGAGCGCAGATCTGATATGGAATTAAAGGGCCAATTAGTCCTCAGGTAACGGATAACAGCTCACGTTCCTCTGCTGCTCTGCTTTGATGAGGCGGAGAGAGAAAGACAGACATGGCATGAAATCCGGAGCGTGGCGTTCACTTAGCAGCCTCCACCCTCTGGCTTCAGACACAGGCCTTTGATTTTCCCATTAGCAGCCGGAATAGAGGAACCACCACTGCTTAAACCTACCTGGCTTTTGATGTTCAAAAATGAGCAGTGGAGATAGCGTTAGCCCCTCCTCCCCTCCCCTCACACAGGGGCTTCAGTCAGCCTGATAATGGCAAATCTCAGGCTAGCTTCTGTTCATGTACAGATGAGCTTACCCAGAATCCACATTAATGTTGTGTGGCGGGCCTCATATCCACTTGTCATGGTCTCTCAGAGGCTGCTGCAGCACTGAGATGCAGGTGAGCACTTGGTTTGAATGAAAATGAACCCCCCCCCCCACAGTAGTGTGTTTAAGAAGTGCAGCTGGGCAACATGCTTTGAATAGGAAGTAGCTGGTGTGAATTTAATTAGAATAGAATGATAAAGATGGCTAAAAGCCATCGATTGGCCATCACTTTGATTCTATAAAAAAAGAGCTGTGGGAATACTTTTAATTTATGACTTCTTAGAAGGGATTTGAGAATGTTTATCTCCAAAGTTTTCATTATTATTAAATCATTTCACTTCATTTCTTGTATTTATACCAGTCTTCTTGTAATAATTCCTACTTTGCACATGATGGAAGCAGTGAACAACATGGTGCTGTTTCCTCTTTATTAGAATAGTTTTGAGAACATGAATATTCTAATAAAGATCATTCATGAGCAGACAAGTATGAACAATATCAGCACTAGAACTCAAGCCACTTATTTTGGTACCAAATTGTAATGATCTGATTAGGACAATTGTTGCAGTGTTATGTGCTGACAAAACAAAGTCCCCCTCATGAATGAATACATTATATTTTTATATTATTTGGCTCTGTGAAGCTGTACTGAGGCACAGCAGTGATAATGCTAACATGCTGATGTTTCACAGGTATACTGCTTAACATGTTCACCTTCTTAGTTTAGCATGCTAACATTTGCTAATGAACACTAAACACAAAGTACAGCTGAGGCTGATGGGAATGTCATTAGTTTTGTTGGTATGTGGTCATGAACCAAAGTATTGGACAAATGTTGACCAAAGTGGGGATCACCAAAGTTTTTAGAATCCATCCTGAGGGAAACATGAATCCCTGTACCAAATTTCATGGCAATCAATCCAATAGTTATAAAGACATTACACTCAAAATCACAAATGTCAACCTTATGGTGGCACCTGAGGAAAAGTAGAGGATCACCAAAGTCAGTAGAATTCATCCATGAATATATGTATGAAATTTCATAGTAATCCATTAAATAGTTATTGAGATATTTCAGTCTGGACAAAAGTGGTGGACGGACCAACCAAGCAAGTGACAGACCAACATTACCATCCCTACAGCCTAATCCAATCCCTACACAAGCATAGCTAGAAACACTATTACTTAATGAATGTTACGTAGCCCCTTAAGGGACATGAGCAAAAAGTTTCTGCTGCGCATGATAAATATCTGGTATACACCAAATAGTTTCATGTGCATACCTAACCATTTCTGGTGTGCACCTGATAGTTTCCTGTCTGCCTCAGAAACTCGTGGACACCTGCTCTTGTCCCCTTAGGGGCTTTGTAGAATGCTATATGCTATGATCAGTTTCGATCAGTACAATAGAATCTTGAAGGATGATGTTTTTGACTTGTTTATTAAAAGTTAATAAAGTGATAGAGCTGCCAACATTGCTGGTTGACTCATAAGACCAAAATGAAGTATTGCTTTATATACTGTTGTCAAGACAAAGTTATCCGTTTTATTTGTTTTGCAGTTTTGTCATATCTTCTTCTTCTTATCTGCCTTTTGCAAAAATAATCATTCTGTGATGGTAAGAGTTTTTTTTTCTTTCAAATATAACTGTGGCTAATCCACACAGGTCTGTAGTTATGGTGGATGTTGATAGGAGTCACACACTGCATTTTCAGTCATGAATTACTCCAGTCTGCTCCCCAGGCCACATTTGGTTTTTAATTGCTATACTTTGCTCTGTGAAGTAGCCTTCCAAACAGAGATTGTAGAGTATAATAGGTTTGCGTTCTGCTGCTGCTTTGTTGATGTGTTCAAGCGTGGTGTCCCATGTCCAGTCATTTTACCACCACCTAGCTTTCTATTGTGTGGAGGTACAGTCTAAACAGAGGGTAATTCTGAAGCAACTGGATAATAATGAATTAGCTTAAAGCCTTATTGTGTCTTCATCACCTTTCTATGGAAAAGACCCCATTTGATTGTGACTGATTTCAGAACTTCTAAAACTCCTTTGGACCTGCTCTTTTATCAAAAACAACTGACTCAATTCTTAAATTTAGCTTTAGTTCCAATTGTGATCCTAATTGAAACTGTGTTTACGTTGCAGCTGTCCTTTTGGGACTGAAAAGAACTCAAGTAACTTGAGTAATAAAATCCTTGATTCAAAAATACTTTTTCACAACAGACTTCATAGCAGGAAAAGCACAGGTGTAACTAATAACATTAATGGTAGCGCAGTGCCATTTGCTGTAAGTGGAGTAAGCCATGCCTGTGAGCAGGCTTGCATAATAATGGGTCCTGAAACGGGAACCCCTATATGAAACAGAGCCATCATTAATGATATGTTTGCGCGTATGTCAGTGCTTTTCTTGCTATGACCAGGCAAAAATTCAGTTGTCTATTCTCTGCAAGCTGTTTTATTTCATCATTGAATTATATAGCAGACAAATGCAGGGACAATAATCACTGTTTCATCAAGTTGAAAATTGAGGAAAAAGCAAGTGAAGAAAAGCAAAGATGAGATGTTTAAGCTGCAATAATTGATATTTTGACCACTTGGGGGCAGCAGAGCAAGCAGTAAACACAACATCTGACATATTATCACATTATAAAGTTGATGTGGCAATCCTGTTAGCAAATATTTGCCTATTTACACATCCAGCATTTTGAGTCTTAGTTGTGTCCACCTGATACATTTAAATCCAATATTCACCCTCCTTTTAGCTGTTTTGTTCTGTCTCCACCAATTTTAAGACAAATATTTGGCTCCTTAGCTTGCCCAGTTGTTAACCCACTACAGAGAGTTTATCAGAGCCTTTGCGCTGGAAATAATGCTGATGTGAGCTGTGATATGCTACGTTAATTTCATAGATTATTGCTATGTCTGCAATATGTCTCTATAGGGGCCCTAAAACTATGTTTCTTACCCTGAGGCCCCCTAACAGGTTAATCTGGCCATGCTCAAGTAATAGTAATCCCATACAGTATATAATTATAATAATAATCAGAATAGCACTTGATTATGAAAACAATCAATATTCGCAACTCTCATTTTCTCTTTTCATCACCCCCCCTCCTCTTCCTCTTTAATGTCACCTCATGACCTGAAAATCAATGACGGTAGCAAACTAAAAAGCATTTCTGAAATGCAATTACAGGCAGCCAATACAAAGAGCTGGAGTGACCCTGTAACTACATCTTTTTGTCTCAGCTGAGTTGTTTATGCCTTCAGCTCTTAAATCATATTGATTACAGCTTGTCATAGGTTTGAGATGAAGTCCTTTGGTATCAGTGGAAGCAAAAATGGTGGTTTATTGGATTATGGGTTTAATTTGATTTCAGGCAACAACCCTGCATAGTAATGAAATGTGGCTGCACTCCTGTGGCTCTCTTTCTTTACCTGACTGCTGTTACGCGCCATCATATAGACCTCAGGTCAGCTCCAGAACACTCTCAATTCAGCTCTCAACATCTCAGAGAAGAACAAACTTCATTATGTTTGAAGAGCAAATCAAATAAAGCACCAGACTTGTCTCCATCATATTGCTGAATATATATTCTGCATGGCTCAGGGTCTGAGAAGTCTGGGGTTTGTGTAGGAGGGTCATTCCAATAAAAAAACTTCATCAACCCTTTAGTGCTGGCGAAAAATGGAAATCTTTCCCTGCCAACATTTTGATAATGATGATTAGACATGGTCACATCTTAAATACCTAAATATCTTACTGATACATAAATACATAAATCACTTCCATTTTCAAAACTATTCCCTATTCATGTTTAGGATAATAATGTAAACTAACTTTATAAAAGTGCTGTCACAGGGTGGGGAAGCATAAATTATGAAACAATGAATGATCAGTGAGCGTTTTCTTACCAGTAACTGTTTTGACTAATGCTGTCTGTTTGTTTAATTTCCTTATTTCACTCTGTCTATCCTCAGTGTGGTTCATGAATATCAGAGCCAGACACCATTGTAGACTTTTCTGTTCCTTTCTAATTGTCAACCGTATGTATTTTGGTCTTTTGTTATTCAGTACAGACCATTTGATGATTTCTTTAGTGGCATGATGTTATCTACTTCACCAAGTTAATAACTTCCTCTTGTTGAGCATTGTAATCCTAGCTAAATGTACAATACCATAAAGTCTCAAACACAAGCTTGAGCAAGTTTTCAAATAATGGCAGAACTGTTAATAAAGGCCAGGTCAAAATAATGTACATTTTCATTTTGCCGTTTTTTCAATTGCTGTTACACTTCCATCAATGAAACACAACACTTCCTGCAGATCTTTCACATTAAAACCAGGAAAGGAAAGGATGATGCCCTTTGCGCTGCTGGAAGGCTTTTAATGTGAAACATCTGTGCAGGAAGTATTGAGTGTCACTGATGGTAGCTTATCAGCAATACAATGAAGCAAATCAGAAGCAACTGGAAATAATTAGTGAATGTAGAAAGAGCTTCTGATATAGAAGTAAAATGTATGAGCAGCAGAGTGGGTATGACTCAGTTGTACTGATAGAATTAGTGCTGTGGAAATGTAAATTATAGAAAAGTCCTGAGCCGATCATAGGGACAATCAGGGACAATGCAGGCAAATTTTAATGGGTCGGTATCGGCTAAAATAACCCCAATCAAACACCAATCGTTACTGTGCTCTACTGTTTTTTGTCCACCTCAGTCTGCTAGTGTTGCAAAGCTGCTATCCTGTTCGACACAAGGCTCTACAGTGCGAGCATTCTGATTTTGTTTTGTGCTTTACAAGCCCCTCTCTATACATCAGGCTAAACTTAATTGTATCTTTCAGAAATCTCTAATATTGTACTTTGCCATACTTTTTATTTTGCCATATTGAAATTGTATGGAATGATGACATGATTTTGAGCATGAGTCCCTGCTGTATTATATGTATTTAAATAATCTTAAAATGCAAGTGAGTGTGGTTCGGACCAACCGTTATCAATCAGCTTAACAATGTCCCTACTCAAATGTCTTATTTAGTGAAGAGCATGTGTTGAGTGAGGAGAAAACACAGTATCCCTACTGTACTGAACCGACTTGTGAATTATACTAATGCTAAATTAGTAATCAAAATAATTACACTAATCCCACAGCAAAGTGTTTTGAACAACACAGTGTGTGTGTGTGTGTGTGTGTGTGTAGATGGCAGCAGACTAACTGGGGAACATAAACAAACTCGGCATCCTTTACATCTGAGTTCAGCTCAGACATACTAGTAATAGCTTTGGACGGCTGTGGCTCAAAAGCGCTCTATAAGTGAAGTCCATTTAGCTTACTGAAAAGCTAAAAAGCTATTATATTCTAGTCTTGCTTTAAAAATGTTCTTCAGATTCAGGAAATTTGTGTTGTTTCCAGAGATTCAAATAAAAGTGTATTATTTAGTCAAGACAAGAGCAATATTTCTCCTTACATTACAGAATGTCAATACAATATTGAAATAGCTGTCAAATAGTGGTGTCAGTCAAGCAGAGCTTTAGTAAAGGTAACTTAAGTCATGTCCCAAATCGAACAGTTGACTTTAAATTAAGACCACTAGTCTCAAGACCAAGTCAAACCAAAGCAAACAAATCAAAATCAAGCCCTCTCTCAAGACCAATATCTCAATATCTTTTTAAACAATTTCCCTCGGGATAAATAAAGTTCTATCTCATGTTTTATTTGTGTTACTTGTTGTGTTACTTCATTGATTAATCTTTCACTTCACTCTCACATTGCATAATCATATGTTCATCTCATCGTCTATTGACGTAGCTTTTAATATCTAGAGGGAAAAATGGCAAGTATTTTTATATAGAGAATATATTTATTGTTTTTGAACATGTTTAAATATACAGTGCTCTCACTTTTTCAGGTTTTAAGAATTTCAGAGTTTCATTTTGAGCAACACTACTGACTACTACCTTTTACTAATATCCAAATCTCAGTTAGATTCTATCATTAGCTGTGTTTCCATAAACTTATTCTTATGTGCATCTGGAAGTATGGCTGAGTGTGCAAAAAGGTTTTTCTGCTCGCTTGAGGTGGTTTTTGCCTTTGTCCAAAAAGAGTTGATGCTCTAAATATAGAAATGCCTTTGGCGAATAAGTTGTGATGTAGCAAACATTTTACTCACATGACTGATCAGCTGTTTCCGCTGAACCGTTCCACATGAATCTGTCTTCGTCTCCAGACAGCATGAAACATGGCCGACACTAGCTGACAAGAACAATTCAAACTTGGCCAATAGAAACAAATTCCTGAGGACCTCTCTCCATTTTTCTCCTGTGGATGGGTTAGATGGCCGAGGCCACTTGTTTTGTTTCCAGTTCACAACCTCTACTTCTTCTACTCTGTTTACTGGCAGATGACAGCCATATGTAGCCTATACCACCAACTTCTGACCAAACTGCACTGCAACGAGCCGAGTTTATTCGCTCCAAACCAAACGCCTAATTCTCATATTTTTTTTGCAACATTTCAAAAGTTTGCTTAAAATTTGCTTGACAATTGAATGGAAACATGGCATGCAATTTAAGATTAAATCGGAAATTGACAGATGTCAATTTGTGCACTTGTAAATGTAAATTTTGTGTCTTCTCTGGTGATCTGTCTTTGTTTTGGTGTCTTGCTTTCTCCTGGTACCCCTAAGTGGACCCAGTCCAGACATTAAACTGTAATGTGTGAGTGGCAAAGACGGAAACAAGACTCAATAACAAGTCTGAGAAAAAATATCCTGAGACCAGACACAAGGCTGAGACTGAATACTTCAGTCCTGCAGTTAACTGTCTGAGGTGAACAATCAGACAGAAAGACAATTTCCTGACAGCAAGAGGGGAACAACAGGATCTAGTAAAAGTAAACATCTCTATGCAAAAGTCATAATGTTAATGAGTTGCTCTCTATTAGATCCTCTCAGTAGCCTGAGAGATTATATTCAACATCACACCAATCAAAACAATAATTACATGACATAAAACAGCCTTTGCAGATGGCAACAATTAACAGTTATTTCCTATTTAATTCAACTAATGTTGATATGCATATTTATCTAATTTGCATGATGTTTAACGACTAATTGTTTGTTATTCTCCAGGACTGGAAAAGCTGCAGAAACGGCTCATTATGAAAAATGAAGCAAATAAAGCCACGCATTTAACGCATACTGTATTTCAGCTGCGTGTTTGTAGTGTGAATAATTCAATGCGATTTCTATGAGTAATAATCCTTCATAATGCATCCTTTACTGAGAGGAGGAATAGACAGAAGGTGCAGAAGTGGTTCCTTAAAAGCATTGGAGGCGATGGTGGGAATGGCGATGGCATGTGCTAGGGGAGTTATTGCTCCACTTACTTTACAAACTGAAAATCTCATTAAGTGTGACACTGAAGATTAGTTGAGAGGGACCAAAGTGGAAAGAGAATGAACTCACAAAGGGGCTGTGAGGAGGCTTTGGATTTGTTTGCCATCATTAATACAGCACTGAAACTGCTCACGGGCAAGCTCCGAGCCGCTGATCACAAGAGCTGCGGATATGACAGGCAAACAGGTGCCCTTTTTTCTCTCCAAACACTTTTCCCTTTTAGCTCCCCTCCTCAGGTCTTAATTGAGGTGAGTTGTGTATTTGGGCCATCTGCGTGCTGACAAAATAAAGCCGGCTTTGATTTATGGTACCTGGAGACATATTAGCTTCTGAATTTCACCAGCAAGAATCTCAACTCTGCTTACAAACTCCAAGACAATGAGTGAGAACAATTTTTTGTTTTACTAGAATTTATAGATTGTTTTATAAATGTAAATCGTTCACATTGCATGATTCTGTCTATTTTATATAAGTTAATCATTGTGTACATGTAGGTGTTTTATTGTCAAATTAAAATCAAGCTTCTACTGTACATGAAAGCTGTCCTCTTACAGCTGAGAGATTCCAGCCCATTCTCATTCCTAGGACGTCAAATATCGACGCTTTGTTATGCGTCTCATACAGACACACAAGGTACCACAGGACTTTCAACCTGGAGACCAGGGTTTGTGTCCCGTGTGAAACCAAAAGTCAACATTGACAGCGTTTTAAGTTATGTACGTGACTTAGGCCAAACCATGATCTTTTCCTAAACCTAACCAAGTAGTTTTGGTGCCTAAACCTGAAGGGTGCCTTGTGTGTCTGTATGAGACACTGAGGGCGTGACAAAACGTCTGTATTTGATGACCTGGGATGAGAACGTGTTGGAGATTCCAGTATTTCGATCCAGAGGAATACATTTTTTATGGAATACATACATACATCTTGGGTGGTAATAGTTTGCCAAATTATTTTGACTCAAAGTGTACTTCCTAGCTTTTTCACAGTCTTCTTTAGTGGCTGTTCAGAGAGCAAAACCAAACTCCATCCACTGAAAAAAGACCATGAGATATGGTTGGAAGCACCAGAAAAGCTAATAAGCAGACATTGAGTCAAGATTTTTTTTCTCATGAATGGACATGGACATTAGTCTGACCACCCTCCTCCAAAATACGGCCGTATATATCATCTGTGCAAGCAGCTTAGTATGACCCATATTTATGTTTATTATTAGGCGTTGGCCTCTAGTGGCCATAGTAATTATGACCGGAGCAAAGGAGAAAGTCAGGTGAGGTAGGATAAAGAGCGGCAAAATCCACATGGGGAGGAAACCAGGGTGGATGGATGGGACTTTCACCCAGGAGACTGCGTTGGTGTCCTGTGTGAAACCAAAAATCAACATTGACTTATTTTAACTTATGTCAGATTGTAACGTTAAGTATTTAATTTACGTATGTAACTTAACTTGCAACCTAACCAAGTAGTTTTGGTGCCTAAACCTAACCAAACTGCGACAACGTTTCACAACGTTAACCATATGTTTATTATTGTTACCATAATGACGAAGCTTGTCGCTGGTACTCTCCAAAGGTCATATAGTCGTTTAGGTATGAGGATGTGTTGACATAGTATAGTAATGTGACAGTGGACCAACTTTCTTCTTCCAGGATAGGTGTACCTGACAAAAAGAATTTAAACAATAAAAGAAATACAGTGAAAAGGGGAAAACACTCTTCAGAATGAACTTCAACAACCTATGTGCAAATATACTTTTGAGTAGCAGGCTGTGTCTGGACTACACTACCTCATTCACACATTCACTCATGCACTACTCCCTATATAATAGTTTATTCTATAGCAAGCAGTAAATTGAGATTTAGAACACATATATAAATCATTGTCATTTTACGTCTTCATTAACAAGGTGTGGAGTCGCACAAATGTAATTTTCGCATCTATCAAATGTGACACATTGCATTGTGGGATTTTTAGCAGAAATTAGTGTACACATGCCATGGACACTACTTTTTCATTATATTATTTGCAGTATACAATGTATATATTTCATATTCAAAATTCAGACACCAATAATTGTGGACACAGCTCTATTCTTCTATCTGGCTGTGATGGGTTGATTAGCTCCAGGTGTGGAGCACAAAAAGAAGCCCAACTCACTTCAGCACAACTACCTATACAGGTATTCTTATAAAACACCATACTACAGGTTATCACATGGAACATGTAAAAAGTCCCCATAGCATACTTACTGTGGATATCATAGGAATGTACGTATATGGATGTATAATTTCCACACTCCATTTTAATGACTCATAGTTGCACAAAAAGTCTATAATATACAAATCACAAATTACAAATTGCACTTCATAGTTAACTTACATACAGTAAGATCTGGTGCCATCTGTATGTTAAGTGGTGCTCCACATCTGGTGCTAATGAGCCAAGCACTGATGGACAGAGAATGGCTATTTGTCTGCCAACTTTTCAAAAAGACAAAATCTGTGCAACCTATGCAAAACCTTCCGCCTCTCTCTCTGCTGCCTCATATCACTCCGCTAAGCCCCTCCCACCAAACCCACAACTTCGACAGGCAGCAGAAGGAGTCGGTTCCCCTGCGAAACCGTATCCCTCATAGGGCTCACTCTCCACGGTGTGAGCCTCACAGAGACCGCGGTCCCTCCCGCCATGACTTGTTTTCTCAAAGACGACCCTCCAGCGTTTCCGGCCGCAGAGCAGAGCGCCCCAGGCTTCAGAGGCAGCTGCAACGCTATCCAGCAGCAGCAACCTGTGATTGGCTAAAGTCTACCGTCACGGGCTAGATTTTCTGAAGCCTGAAAACAGAGGCAAGAAGACGGGCTGAAGTAGAGGTCTGCTCTCAGACCACTTGAATTACAATATGCTGCACAGTTAATATGGCATTTTTGCCCAATGACACCAAAGAAATACTGTAACCCAACCTTTAAGCTTGTTTTTTTATTTATTAAAAAGTGGTTTCTTTAAAATTCATAAAAGTGTTGTAGTTCTCCTCTGAGTGTGAAACCTGATGATCATGACATTTCCTCTTGCACCAGTATCAGGACAACATTTCTACTTGAACACAAGATTTTAAATCTAATGGACAGATTGCGATGAAATGTATTGAACACTTCGATTCTATCCAGAACAAACCTTTTTATTTTGAACTATCCACAACTTTTCCTCTGGTGTCAGCTTTGCACACAACATATCTCATAATCTTAGGGGCAGATGTCCATGAAATTTGCTGAATGCATTCACACACACATAGTTTGCACATTTGCACGCACACAGAGCAAGAAAGTCTGCTCTAATGATGTGTCTAACAGTCTGCTTACTTGACCATTAGGCATCTGAAGTACAGGCAAACCGTGATATTACAGCTGCACTTAGCAGCAGTGTGGCGCCAAGCACCAACAGTTAAACTCATATTGTGTGGTGTGGGTGTTGATAGCTGTTGGTGGCTGTGTACCATGGCTTATTCTCTCTGCGCAACGCTTTATGATATGTGGACACAGGGACTGAGAGCAGCCTCTGAATGCTTTGTTCATGTCTGAATGTGCTGCTAAAATTAGCTGAGTAGAAAACACATCAGAGGATAGTTTAATAAATTAATTCATACAATTTATTTAGCCAGCCCACCCTAAAATGCATATTTTAGTCCTATTTTGCAGCTTCTTACAATGATCAGTGCTGTTGGCATCCACACATCTTCCAAATGCAAACACACTACACAATCATACTCTGGACACCTGAAAACGACTAGAGTGTCACTTATATTCAATTCACTATAGTGTGCAATAGTACTTCTGTACTGAGTACTAACATAAACTACTTGCTGTGCACAACCATACACAGTAGGCTATGGGGTGAAAATATTAACTGATAAGCACTGGAAAACCAAAACAAGAGTCCGAGGGCTACATTCATATGCAACCACAGATCTGAACCAAAATTGGTGTACAATTTGACAGAAATCGATACAACAGTGAAAAAAACAATCATTCCAGGCAACTCTCCATCTGTTTTTCTCTGTGTACCTTGAATGTGTGTGTCTGTCAGTGTGTGTCACCCCACCCTCTACTTCAAGCCATCTGCTGAAAGAAGTGTCAAAAAGTTGCCTGAAATCTTTGTATTGCATTTGCAGTGAGCAAAACAGGCAACAGTATTATAAAATAGTGGTGGCACCACAAACCTCACTAGAAATGTGAAGAAAAGTTTTTAGAGTGAATACGCAAATGTTTGTGTACAGTCATTAACAGTTTGCCTTTTTCCATTGAAAATCAAATAATGCTTCCCTGTAGACAAGAAAAATCCATGATGTCGCCTAGTACTCCACACCCCTTACACTGTCACTCTCTATTGCCTCCGCCACATCTGCTGAAGCCTCGTTAAGCTCCAGGACAGGGTTTACTGTCACTGCTGGTATAAAAGATGCAGCGGGTTGTGTGAGGAAAATGTCAGCTGTTACGTGGATAATGTAGACAAGAACATGTGCACATATAGAATTGTGGAAAATACCTAAATTAGATGGAACATGTCCTTTTAGGCAGTCCTCCTCTGGGACTTATTTCTAATGCTATGAAATCTAATACAGAATTGCAGTTTCAGTGTATCACATTGTTAAAAAATTACCTGCATCGTTTTTGTATCGGATCATGGACCGTGTATCAAGATAAGCATCAAATCCTCTCTGAAGGACAGATTGACTGTAGACTCTTAGACCCTATTTACACCGAGTCACTTCATGCGTCTTAGGCGGATCAGAAGGCTATCCGACCTCAAAAAAGCTACGTGTAAATGCATCAAAATAGCATTCAAGATGGATTGAAATCCGATTGCTCAAACCACCTGCAGAGGCGCAGATGCTGAAAAGGTGTAAATGCATCTGTCTCTCCAAGATGCATATTTAATACTTACTCCTCCCACAGTGTAACTATGTCAATAAGCAGTCTGTAGCCAGTCACTGTCTGATTTTCTTAATACATCCATGGTCTGTCTGTGGTAACTGCAGTAAACGTTACACTAAAATTACACTGAAATTAGCCATTGTTCTCTGTCTCATTAAAGAAACATGGAGAAACAGCTCCAGTTTCTAGCTAACATTAGCTAAACTGTTATTGTTGTGGCCAACATAGACATAGCATATGTGGCTAAGTGTAAACAAAAGTGTCTTAAATCTCATCTGGATACGAAACACTCAAAATGACAAGTCTAACACTCAAAATGACAAGTGTAAATAGGGCCTTAGGTTGCTTTCACAGCTTGTAGTTGTGTTCATTTCGTTCCTTTTAGTTGTGGTTTGTTTCATGTGCACGTTGACTTATTACAAGCCAACCAAAAGCTGTAAACATGAAGTCACATGCAATGACAGCTAACTCATTGATTGGACAGTTTTGGTGACGTCATTCTTGTGACTGACAGCTGAACCTGTGTGGTTATTTATCTTCTCTGCTGTCACAAAGATCTCACCAAAACTGATTATAAGAATTATTAGTCCCTTTATTAGCACACCTGCAACGATTAGTTGATTCATCGATTATACCTTTTTTCGCTATTGAGTCTTTGAAAAGTCCTTAATTTGCTGTTGAAATTAATTTGTGGATTTTAATTATTTAATGAAAGGGTGTTGTTGACTTTGACATTTTATTGCTCTAGAATGAACATCCGTATAGGCCTTTGTAGTATGTTCACTTATCAGTGTACAGTCTGTGAGGGCTCAGTTTTCTCTTACACTCTGCTGAACTGAAGGTTAATTGTCCGTATGTTCAGGGTCAATCCTCCTCAGTCCTCCTCTTCCTATATTATAAAGCTAACACCCTCACATTTTCCTCTCTTCCTCTTTCTGTCTTTCTGTTTTCATTCTCTGGAGCTTTCATAAGGCTTCTTTCATACACCACATTGTGCTCAGGCCTTCATTCTTCGCCCAGCAATTTATTTCGGCCCTGCTTTGCAGCTCCCTCGGCATAAGTATGATGATTGGAAATTTTCAAAAGAGCCGGAGAATCTGGAGCTCATCTCATCTCAGATGTTTTGTCTTCTGTCTTATTTGACAGGAAAAAAGCAAATGAGATGGTGCCAGCCCCGCTCATTCTCTAGAAACCAATGTCTGGGATGTGATTCTGTTTGACTCTTTTTTTCTGATTGTCATAAAACTAGAATTATCAATATATGGTTACTGGTTGTATGTTCCTGGGGTATCTGTTGTTGCTAACAACTACAGTGTGTGTAGTATGAATTAATACAGCCCTCTGCCCTCTCAGGCCATTTTCCTCTGCAATCACTGAGGTGTAAATTACCATAGAGCTCACAATACAACATGGATCGCAATGCAAGTGTTGTGATTTGATTTATTGTCCCACTCTTCAGCTGTTGGCAATAACACAGCCACATCAATAATACCTGTGTGTTCAGCAAAAAGCGACAAGCTAATTACAAGAACAAATGAAAGAACTTCCTGGATTTCTTCTAAAAAGAGCATAGTTAAGGGCACCACAGGATAAATCTGTGTATGATTTTTATCAGTAGGGTTTTACCTGGATCCAAATGAGGCATAACGAGTTCTTGAAGATGGGACTTGAGCTGGATTTAACAGTATGTTTGAGTTGTCATTGGTTCCAACATGGTGCTGTATCACAGAAAACAGTGTTTTACTTGGCAGCCTGATTTTGGTGGGTAGGAAGCCGGTGAGGGATCATGGCTTGTTTTGTGTGGCCCCTTGCATATGCTCTTGCCATTTCCATGAGCCCGTCCCCTTGTCCTATAGAATTCTCCAGAGGGAGCTGTGTGAAGTCTGATAAATGTCCTCAAGTGGTCACTTGAACCAGCGTTGGGACTGAAGACCCCAAATTTGAAAATGAAAAGAATCTGGGGGTGTGGAGTTAGAAAGAAGTGAGCTTACCAGACCTCTGTAGCCCGCTCATCGTGTCTGCTTGAGGCTAGAGGCTCAAGGCTACATTAGCCGCTACTAGCATAACACACCTGAATCTCTGACCGTACTGTCAGCTGTGGAATAGCATTGTGGGTAATGTATGTGCCACATTTTGACAAGGAAGAATGTGTGGATGCGTCTCTGGTTCTGCTGCATCAATTTTGATTTTTTTTTAAACTGTCCATCATGAGTCTGACAGTGTTACAGGAGTGCAATACTAAATCTGTGGAGTACTTATTTAAGTGACAGTGGGATTGACTTCTCATTCAGGGAATATTGATTGCTTATATTCTTGTTTTATAGCAGGGCGAAATATTACAAGCAGCAGAAAAGGAGGGATGCTGCTTGGCTGCAGTGAGTGCAAGAACACTGATAGATGTTAATGACAGTCAAGTGTTTGATAAGAACCGATATTAAGAAGATGTATAATTCACAACTTGTGGAAGACTGTTGATAGCCCATGCTATATTCTGTCCTGCTTGCTTTCTGCCACAACACGGAAGTGAATTTCATCTGGTGAAATCTGTTCTGATGGTACCATTATAAATCCCAGACAGTTATCAGACAGCCTATATTACACGCTAATACACACACATGCACACACACTGCGACAAATGACCTGTGACTGGAAACAGCTGAGATGTCTATAGGACAAGCTGAAATTGTTTCATACCAGTTGGTATAAAGCTAAAGTCAAAAGGTCAAGTAATATGAAAAGAAGGTGAGACAGAGGGAAGTTACAATGGAAAGAAAATTAAAAACAACCATTGCTCTTTCAGTCAAAAAAACAAACAGCTAAAGCAGAGAGCAAAGAGAGTAGTTTGTGTTGAAGGGGAGATAACTGCCTTATTTTTAAGTTTTATTGAGATTGAAATATTTTGCTCAAGAGAAACCTCAGAGCAAAAAGTAATAATAAGATAACGACAAGTAAAACATAATTCAGTCCCACAGTGCTAGATGTTGATACTGTAAACCAGCTTTTATGGACTTTTATGTCATTTTAATGAATGGCCCACCAACAGGCTGAGGTCTTTTAGTCCCTCATTTCCACACACACATCTCTTTATGTACTGAATATAAAAAAAAGAAAATAAAAACATATTTTTGATTCATTTAATTCATGGCCTAAGAGCTTGGTCACACTAGCAATTATATCAAATTATTGTCCTGTTTGCAACTGAGAGCACATGTTGTCAGTATGTCACCAAGCTTCCAGCACCACCTACATGTATTTCATGAGTGCGTGAATAAATCTGCTGTGTGCACTTTTTGGGCTGACCATGCACTTATCCTCTCTGTAAGTGGTCATTCTGTTTGATTCTTTTGCAGTAAAACTTAGCAATAGCATAACATAACATACCATGCATTTATTTCATGAGTCAGGATAGCATCAAACAGGACCTGAGTTACCTTCTAGGGGGCCCCAGGGCAAAAATTAGATGTTTCCCCCATTGCCCCCCACCCTTTGCATTATGTTTGCATTAGTTAATAATTAGTAATTAGCTTGTGGTAACTTGATAAGGCACACATTTATCCTTAGAAATATGCACCATCTAAGTACAACAGAAACTAAAATAATAAAGACCTTAAAATAATAAATGTGGAGTTATGTTGGTAACACAACTACAGATCTCTTCACTCAAGGGAGAGGCATCTTTCAGGGCAACAGCTTGTCTCCAACTCTATTTAACATCTACATTAATGAGTTAGCACTACTGTTGGAGCAGTCTGGAACCCCTGACCTAACCCTTAACAATAAGGAAGTTAAATTCCTGCTTTATGCTGATGACCTGGTGTTGCTGTCATCCACACAACAAGGACTACAGCAGCACCTGGACCTCCTGGAGGAGTACTGTCAGAACTGGGCCCTGACAGTCAACTTTAACAAATCTAAAATCATGATCTTCCAAAAGAAGCCCAGATCACAGGAAAGCAAATATCAGTTCAAATTAGGAAACACCCACATAGATCACACCCTACACTATGATTACCTGGGGCTCAAAATCAGTGCATCAGGTAGCTTTGGTCTGGCAGTGAATACACTGAAACAAAAAGCATGTAGAGCATTTTATGCAATTAAAAGAAGATTTTACAAAATAGACATACTAATTAGAATTTGGACTAAAATATCTGACAGTGTAATCCAACCAATCGCCCTCTATGGTAGTGAAGTTTGGGGTCCACTGAGTCATCAGGACTACACTAGATGGGACAAGCATCCCATAGAGGCCCTGCATGCAGAATTCTGTAGGTCCATATTAAACATCCAAAGAAAAACACCAACCAATGCATGCAGGGCAGAATTATGTCGTTACCCATTGATTATTAACATTAAAAAAAGAACACTTAAATTTTGATTACATCTCAAACTGAGCCCCCAAGACACGTTGAGTTTTCAGGCACTACAAACCCAAGAACTGAACCGCAAAAAGAGTCCCTTCTGTCAGATGGTCCTGAGACTTACTGATCAAATAACAGCCAACACTGTTCAACCTCAGACCAGCACTGCTCTCCAACCACTGATCAGAGGAAACCAAATTATTATATTTATAATAATTATTATTCCT
Organism: Macquaria ambigua; assembly: GCA_008360985.2. Lineage (NCBI taxonomy): Eukaryota > Metazoa > Chordata > Actinopteri > Centrarchiformes > Percichthyidae > Macquaria > Macquaria ambigua. The sequence goes on along the minus strand of VMKM01003290.1, from coordinate 12,107 downwards.
GCTATCTGACCCTAAACCATGAATACAGACTGGCAGAGTATCTCTTTACTGTCAGAGATCCAAAGCAGAGACAGATCCTGACCAGATCCAGACTCAGTGACCACAGTCTAGCCATAGAGAGAGGACGACACAAGAAGTCCTGGCTGCCAACAGAGGACAGAGTCTGTGGTCACTGCACGACAAGTGAGTTAGAGACAGAGATGCATTTCCTCTTAAAATGTGACAGATACAGTCATATCAGAGTAAAATACTTTAAGACATTTAATTTGTTAATCCCAAACTTCCCAGATCTCAGTGACAGTGAAAAGCAACAGATTGTATCAGGAGAAGGACCTGCAGTATGTGACTGCATGTCACAAACTCAGGGACACATAATAAAACATCACTGAATATGACAAACACACACACACACTAAACATATGTGTATATAGGTTTTTTGCTATTTTCTTGATTATATGAATTGCCTTTTTATGTTTGCTTATGTATGTATTTTTAATGTCAATATTACCTGATGCTTTGGCAATATTGTCTTTACTACACCAACATCAACAACACACACACACACACACACACACACCAACATCAACACACACACACACACACACACACACACACACACACACACCAACATCAACATCAGCGTGCACACTAAACTTCAACACACACTTGTTGTGTGTTGTGTGTGTTGTGTGTTGGACCTCAGATCATAGGAGGCTAGTAAGAGCTGTATTGTTTTGCCCTGTTAAATGTATTCGAGTTAAAGTGGTCTGTTTGTCATGGATGTGGAAACTTAGGTAAATGAAACCCTTAGATTGCACTGTCTGTCTACCTGTGCCTCTACAAGAATGGGCCTCAGGATAATGTGATGATGCAGATGTCATGTTAAAGCCCCTATCATTTCAGTTTATACTGTGCTTTAGTGGTGCACACAGTATTGCCAAACAATTAACTAATTAATTTCAAACTAACTGTTCACCACACGGTTAACCTAGAGCCTTTGAGACCCTGAGGGTCTGGGGCCCCAGGGCGGTTGCCCACTTTTCTGGTTGGTAATCCAAATTTGGGATTATAAAGAGCACCTTAAAGCCATAGACTGACCCTACCTGATGCATATGCATCAGGATAGCAGACCATTTACCAGTTTTTAGTCCACAGTATGGGTCAAGCTTAAAAAAAACCCTGCCTGCTAAACGCCCATGTCTTTGAAACTTCCTGTTTGTAATGCATGCCCTCATTAAAACATTGTAATCTCCAAGAGAAAGCCAAGATGTTGTCATCAGGGTTATTTTCTCAGACTCCATATTACAAGTAAAATAATGTGTAAAATGAGTACAGTGGTCCTTTAGTCTTTTTTACAGGGTGTTTTCTCCATTCCTTGGCCCAAACTCAGAAGCCAATCAAGCAAGTAATCAGTTATTTTTGCTTTCCATCTTTTCAGGTGCATAAATTCAAGGTTTCTTAAATTATATGCCATGGCATGTACTACAAAGGTTTATTTATTTTGATGAAAACTTTGGCTTATTTTTGTGACTTCAGTCTTGAATTTAAAAACAAGGATTGCATGAGAGGCACAAACCACTACAAAACATCATATAAAACTTTTGAGAGCAGTCAAGAAATTTAGAATTGCAAAGAGCTCCGAAGCATGTGCAGAGACTTTAGTAAAGAATTCATGTTTGGACTGAATAGGACAGACAGAGACTTGCCCAGCAGTCTTCCTTGCCTGGGGGCAACCAACTGGCTGTCTGGCCAGTAGTCAGTTATCTGCGAGGCTTGTGCTGGCCGTGGTGCCGGCCATGTTTACCAGATGCACCGTTCCCTCAGGTGAGCGCACTACAGCTGGCAGCTTCAAGATCCAGCAAACTCACTGGCCCTCGGCCCGAAACATGCTGGATGATGCCTGAGACTGAGAACTGCACAGATAAACATGTCTGTATGCACCGCATAGATCCCACCCACTGGACAAGACAAACAATGAGTACAGATAAACATCCACAGACTGCACAGTTTATGCTCAGTGGCCGTCGTATGACATTACTGCCATTAGTTTGGATAAAGACACTCTAGTTCTTCAATGGTGTAACATTTTTTAAACAATATATCAATATCAGTATCTTCAGAGACAGAGTGGTGCAAATTCCCAGAGCAACATCTTTGACCTAATTCAAGTGGACTATTATGCACAAAACGACAATAAATATTCTAAAATTTGAGAGAATTTGATCTGCTGAATAGACTGTAAAAAGATTAAACTGCCTCTTAAAAACTGAATGAAATCTGAGCTAGTTTATTGTGTTTAGGCAACATGTTAATAGCTAGATGTATTGGCTTTAAAACATTACATGTAGGGTAAGGTGAGCATCTGTGTTTTTCTTATTGTCCCATGTGAAGACCCAAACCAACAGTGAATGTAGCCTACTAACAAGTATTGTGTGTGTATCCAAAGCCTGATATATCTTATTCCTCTGTGCCATGGAGCTCCATTGTTGTTCCAGAACTATTAAAAACACACCGGTGAGCTACACCGTTGCACTGGCTGACATGTTCCTTCATTACCCTGAGCATGGTCAATGTAGATTAGTTTTAGTCAGTCCTTCTTACACCTAGCATCATTCCAGACCTCTGAATCACCGTCACGACTTAGTCAATTCAAACTGCTCTGTTGTTGTGCTTATCCATTCTATTTTCTGTGGTTGGAGAAATAACTAACCAATCAGAGTTTTGTGGGTGGGATTAGGAATGGGGGCAATGATTCCTACATAGCTACCTAGCTACATCCATGAAAAATATTAACAAAGAAATGTGTGGATAAGATTGGCGTAGCTATACAGGCTGTTGTAAATTGACTTACAGATATAACAGAACAATTTTTAAAATGGTGTGTTTCCTCAATCTTTTTGATAAACATTAAATGGACTGCTACTGCAGCTTCCATGTTGACTGAAAATAACGATGGCTGGAAGGATACATCACACACTACTAACAGGTTAGAGCAACACAAAACAAAGTAACAGTGAACAGAAATCAGCTAACATGAACACAATGTCAAGCTGAATGAATGTAGTGAAACAAAATGGCAATTCAGTTTAATTATCAGACTAACAAACATTATCCTGCCACTGTACTCACCAAAGTACCAAATATGTCTTAATGTGCGACTGATAGTAGTCCCCAACAAATGCACGATTTACTGCTGAGTAAAGTGAGTAATGTTTGCTAAAACTACAGTGCCCAGTTGTTTTAGGAAGCGAGCAAACTGCCCAAGAAACCAGGACTCTAAGGGGCCCCAAAGGCCCATAGTTGTCTGTGTGGCAATTACTTTGTGGTAATCTGATTAATTGCAAATTTTTTTGCACCACTAATGCCCAATTAAAAACTGAAATGGTTTTTAGGTGTCTCCTGCATTCTTACCCTCTATATATTGCACTCCAGGGGACCTGGGGTGGCATTTTTACCCAATAGGGGACGCAGTTCATTTTTTCCCCTAGGCTCCCTAGTGAGTTAATTTGGCCCTGTTGTACCTAACTACTTGTACTTTAGTATTTCAATTTTATATTAAATTCTACTCCACTTATTTTCAGAGGCAAATATTGTACGTTTTACTCCTCTACACCTATCTGACAGCTGTAGTTACTTTAAGATTTTGGAAATGCATAATGTGCAAATGAAATATCATGAATTTATATACAGTAAATTAAATTACACAGCAGTATATAAACTAGTTCAAATTAGCCCCAGCTCCACTAGCTACAACATAAAAATGCATTAATAATAAAATTAATACCCAACAATATAATATGTAATATGTACTGGTAAAAGTTTGAATGAAGATATTTACTTGTGATTTATTGCTACTTTTACTTAAAGCTGGGGTAGGCAAAATCTGTGCAACCTAGGCAAAACCTTCCGCCTCTCTCTCTGCTGCCTCGTATCACTCCGCTAAGCCCCTCCCACCAAACCTCTTTGCCACTCATCGTTACGAGCGCCATGGCATTGAACGTAATGAGCCTGAAACTCCGTGTGGAGTCGGGACGTGTTGTTTTGTACTGTACACCGCTGTAGGCAAAGGAGGTGCTGGAAATTCAATCACAAGTTTCAGGATTTTGTTTTACACCATTCACTCAGGCTTTCACCATCTGAAGGGATGAGTACACACGCGTCTGCTCTTGTAGCTTAGCCAATACGAACGCACCGTCTCTCTGAAATAACCTGTGATTGGCTAAAGTCTACCGTCACGGACTAGATGTTACGAAACCTGAAAACAGAGCCAAGAGGGGGGGCTGAAGTAGAGGTTTGCTCTCAGACCACTTGAATTACAATATGCTGCACGTTTAATATGGCATTTTTGCCCAATGACGCCAAAAGAAAACTGCCTACCCAACTTTTAAGTAAAGGATCTGAAAATGTCTTCCACTGCTGGTTAAGATGAAATAAAATAAGTTCTGATGCTGCTGTACTGCTGGCTTGTATCATAGTTTTTATGTCGTTTTTACAGCTGACTACATGTGCAAGAACTGAATTTCTATGAGGATTAAAAGAAAAAAAACATTTGCCTCAAAGCAACTGCAGCTCAAGCACTTTGTCTTCTGTTTTTATGTTCATTTTTTAATACATTCTATTGAATGCACTGTAAGAAAAGGGACTTTTCCAGATCCTCTTCATAAGCAGGCACATTATCATAAATTCATTCCAATCTAATCCTCACCCTCCACCAACCTGGGATATTCTCCAGTATGAGAAGGCCACCTCACCTGTTTGAATAGGAAATGATTGCTGAGTGTGTCTGCCTCACGCAGCCAAGTGCTCTCTGAGTTTAACCCTTGAAGGCTAAAGATAGATCCCCTGAGACCCTCTTCAGCTCCACTGAGTGTGCTGTTAACTCCAGTCAGCTTCTGTTTGTTTCTTTCCTTTTGATTTTTCTCATGTCTCATGTAGAACACATTCTCCAGGGGGTGGTATATCATTTAACAATCTGCACTTAGTGTACAGTTAGATCTGAATATAATACATTTCCTTTGAATGTTACAGTTGTTTAGATTAACTCTTTATTCATTGATTTGTATCTGTGAAATACAAAGCTTGGTGGCTAATGATAAGTGTTCATTTTGGCACTTGATTTTGCTCTGGTATTAGTCTTTATGTATATATATGTTTTTTAATGGTAAATGTCAAGGGAAGCAAAGAGTGCATACACTAAAGAATGAGTCCAGACCATAAACCAGGTCCCCTTTTTGTATCAGTCCCATACAAGATTGATTGAATGACAAGTATTGTTTTGTTGCCACTTCTCATTTATTTTTTAGGTAGGTATAATGTTTGCCATGTTTGCCATCGTAGTTTAGTACATTAGCATGCTAACATTTGCTAATCAGCACTAATACACTAATACCACCTGACATCATTAACAGCAACATCAGCTGATGATGATTGTTTTGCAGGTATTTGTTCATAAACTGAAGTGTTGGACAAACAGAAAGCTTTTGACCTGAAGTTGGCCAGGCAGCCTCCAAGACAGCGGGAGGGTCGTCACAAAAGAAAGAAAAGAGACACACAGACATACACAATTCTTCAGCCATTATTTTATGTCCTACAGATTACAGGAGTTATCTGTTCACTGTTATCAAATATTCTTTTTTCAGATTTAATCTAAAACTCACTTCAGTACAGGTATATTCTCCTTGTAACAGTATGTTTAAAGCTTGCTGTATGTCTCCGTGGTGTTGAGAGACGTGCTGTGAGGCAATTCAATTCAAAGGGCCAACTGATTGGTAACGAAACCTTATTTTCCAAGTATCGATCCTGGGGGCAACCTGCAAAATGCAAAAACCTCAGCAAGACGGATCTGCTGTCACGTCTTACAGTAGAATCAATGTCACATACCTCCAGTGGGGCCTGTATGGCCTAATTCCACTCACCAGCGCTAAATAGTGAAAACCCCTGGGTTCATCAATCATCAATTCAAGGAGCACTCTTTAGTTAATAGTCAGGTCTTTACCTACTGAATGGCCACTGCATTTATCTGTGTGAGCTAGCAGATACTCCCTCTATCTGACAGAGGGAGGAGATGAGAGCAATATGTTTTACTTTGATTGCTGTATTCTCTTTCTTGCTCAGCTTGCTGCACTATAATTCCCAATTTGGAGCTGTCTGCTATCATGATTTGAAATTGAAGCTTGAAGCAGATCTCTAACCCCCATGGAATACCTTTGACTGATCAATTTTAGGGAAATGGACATGATTGAATGTGAAAGTCAATATTTCCTGAATGATATAGATAAGTAATATCTCATGACGCATCATTTCACCCAATACCAAAGTACGTTCTTGTATTGGCAAAGCCGGCTCAAGCCTTTCTAGGGCCTTAAACTGAGAGAAGACCTTGGGGTATGGCTCAAGACGCTTCTCTTCTGGAGGGTGTGGGAGACGTTCAGGATGCTAACCAACTTGGACAGCATATTCTTCTCCGTCACCTCCTCCAGAGAGTCCAGCTGTCCGCCGTCCCCACCACACAGCAGCATAAAAGATGGCACTGGCCACCACAGACTAGAACATCTGCAGCCTCCTGTTGCAGACGTTGAAGCCTCTGATCCTCCGCAGGAAGTAGAGCCAGCTCTGGCCCTTCTTGTAGATGGCCTGTTTCCAACCCACTCTAGCCTGAATTCAGGTGCACTCCAAGGTATTTATAGGAGTGAACCACCTCGATCCTCCCTCTGGACGGATGCAGGGGTCAGAGGAGGCTTAGTCCACAATCAGCTCCCTCATCTTGCTAATGAAAAGACCCTCTACAACCACACAGGTGTTTTCAGTTATTGTTGCAGATTAGACTTCTGCTCAGGTTGAAGGAACTATGCTGGGAATGAAAAGTACTTTGTGGAGTGTTTGACCACTAGTGGCACTATGGAGAAATGTTTTGATGAACCAGTCTCCTTCTTGTTTACATGTCGTACTCAACTAACATCCAAACAAGGATGCACATGAACACATATGACATAGTACACACTCCTGCAGTTTTATGCTATTCCACTGATGCACTCCATATATTTAAAATTGCATGCTTGCCTGTTTTTAAGGACACTGCAAACCCATAACATAGTGTTACCAAAGAAGACTGCTAGCTAGAAAACATGCAGGTTTTGCAAATGTTTTATGAAATTCATTCAACACACTTGTTAGGCCTCAAGGATACACACGAGGAGTTTGGGTGTGAAATACTGAATATAAACACAACTGTTTGTTTACAAGAAAATTGCATTATAACTCATAGTAAGGTTTAAGGTGAAGTTGCTACAGCTTAACAGGTTAAACAAAGCAAACAGGAGAGTCAAGAGGATATGTATGTGCACAACACCTGTTCAGAGCAGTTTCCCTCTTACTGAAAGTGCAAATGTTAAAAAAAGGAAAAAAGGAGGCATGTCAATATATAAATATTTAAAAATGATATTTCAATATATAAATATTTAAATGATGACATTGCATTTGTGATTAGCTCTTTTCAGAGGCCCCCATTAGCTGTAGGGCCATAAGCAGCCTTAAATTGGCTGTGCGTATTAAGTTAAATTCATTACACACAAGCTGACAGATGTTTTTTTTCCTTTCCCCAGGTTACAAGTGCCCACGCCTCGAAGGCAGACATTGTCAAGTCGGGAAGCCCCAAATCCACACTAAAGCATATATGGACAGAAAGCAGTAAGGATATGTCCATCAGTAGGCTGCTGTCACAGACTCTACATGGCAAAGAGAACAGCACAGCCTTGGACCTTCGCTATGACACTCCAGAGCCCTACTCTGAGCAGGACCTGTGGGACTGGCTGAGGAACTCCACAGACTTGCAGGACTCACGGCCGCGGGCTAAACGGCGGCCAATGGTCAAGACGGGGAAGTTCAAGAAAATGTTCGGCTGGGGGGACTTCCACTCTAACATCAAGACGGTCAAACTCAACCTGCTGATCACTGGTAAGATCGTGGATCACGGCAATGGCACCTTCAGTGTCTACTTCCGCCACAACTCCACAGGCCAGGGCAACGTGTCCGTCAGCTTGGTCCCTCCAACCAAAATAGTAGAGTTTGATGTGGCGGCACAGCAGTCTGTCATCGACGCCAAGGACTCAAAGTCCTTCAACTGCCGCATAGAGTACGAGAAGGTGGAGAAGGGCGCCAAGAACACACTCTGCAACTTCGACCCGTCCAAGACCTGCTACCAGGAGCAGACCCAGAGCCACGTGTCCTGGCTCTGCTCCAAACCTTTCAAAGTCATCTGCATCTTCATTTCCTTCTACAGTACCGACTACAAGCTGGTGCAGAAAGTGTGCCCGGACTACAACTACCACAGTGACACTCCCTACTTCCCCTCTGGCTGACGTTCCCATACATTCACAAACAGAAAAGTGGACGAGTAGAGCACAGACTGGGGCTTCTACCCATCCCAGAGAAATGTGTATGTTAGCCGTACTGTCCCTAAACATGTCCATACCAGAGTGTCAGCCATCCCAACTAATTTCCCAATTTAAAGTTCTGAATTTTGCAGAGAGAGGTTTCTTTTAACTGCTAAAAAGGTGGTATATAGGACTGTAATATGCTTAATATGACCTGAAAAACTCTGTGATTACTATGATTATTATCAGTTAGAATTTTGTTCCTGAATTATATTTTGTCCCTGTTGAACCATGTGTAGATAGCAGGGGCTTATTGGTCCTTTTGTTATCACCATTAAACTCTGCCCTTTGTTTGCTTTTTGTTAAGTTAATGTTAATAAGTTTGTTTTCCTCTTTTAGCATATTTCATTTACAATACATTAACTCTCTGGACAACAATGTATGGACTGTTTGCCCCTGCTGTGCTATTTATGCTCTGCAGTTTATCCTGCATAACTGGAAAACAATATTAACTCCTCATTTAAAAAGAATTAAAAAATAAAATCCTCAGAGTTTTTACAAAACCTGCAAGGCAGCTGAAGAGGACAGTGAAGATTCATATGTGAATTTGATGCTTTTAGAAATGTGAGGTGGTCTTACCCATGTAGGGGTGAGCTGGAACTGAGCAGGCTTTTCCCTCAGACGAGTTAACACGCCCAGATACTGTAACACTTGCTGTATTCGAAACCGCCTATTACATACTACCGACAAGTATGTACTACATACTGCATACTGCTTTTCATAGTAGTATACAGTATGAAACTTTCAAATCAATTTATTTTGCACTATGCTAGGCTGGTTTCTGGTTTTGGAAAGCAAAAGTAAACATTAGCACAGCTAATGGCAAACCACCGCCAGTACTTTGCATTGTGGGACAAATAGGCGAGGTAGACTGGTCTGATGCATCACAGAGATTTTTTCTGAATTAGTACAACATCTGGGTATTTTTGGCATACTGCAGATTTTGCTTTTGTTTGCATACTGCATACTACATGCTACATTTTGGCCAAATCAGTACGTACTGCTAGTATAGTAGGCGGTTTCAAATACAGCTACTGTCAATCTTCAGCTGCCGTCAGAGTGTTCCTGCTAGTGCAGCTTGATGTTGAGTTTGTTGGGTGATTGGTTCATTCTCGGCTGATTGAATGTCTGATTACCTGACTGATTGATCAGTGGGTCGTTTGTGGGGGATGGGGCTTGCTCATTGTCACTTAATATATCAAATGTAATGTATTGAATTCTATATCTTAGAGCCTAATTTGTATGAATGGTTTGTATTGTACATAGTTTATCCCAATTGCGCTGCTTCTGTACATGCCCCACATGAGCTGTGTGTTTACCCCCTACCCGCTAAGTCCTCTTGTTCACTCCATTTATGCTCGTTCTTACCACAAACAAAGAAACAAAGAAAATTATGTTGCTGCCCTAGATGTGAATTTCATGAAAACAGCAATCCTGTACAGAAGCTGTAAAACTGACTAAATATATTAAAAGTATTCATTGAAAGTTTCTTTATTGGGGGGGAGGTGGGGGTTGGAGATGTACATATGAATTAAAGAATATTATTATTATTATTATCGACTGAATGTTGGTATGTGTGAGCTCTTTCTGTGAGTCTTGCTGTAATGAGTCACTAATGATTTGTTGAAGTCTGGTTACATATCACTATGCCTGCCAGCTGTTTGAAGGAGAATGGGCTACAACACCAGACTCCAGTGTGTAGTAATACACTGAATTACAACAACAAGTAGTTCTCATTTCCCAGGAGAATTAGGCAGTATGAAGAGAATGCAATTTACTGTATTGTGAACTGTGTTGTGGATGGTTACAATATCTTATTACATGTGTTGTTCTTTTTCATTTTGGCCCTTAGTGCTCATTTTGGGCTGAGCAGTCGCCAGGTAGCTGCAAATCTCTGACCACAGGAATCCATGCACTGATTTCACAACCCTATCACCCACTGTGCGAAATACTGGTAAATAAAAAATAAAAAATACGAAATGTTGTTACATTTTAATAAATATGCGAAATGGGAGGCCGTTTTTCATCACATCACACAGAGTCCTGCACGTTTCCAGTTTTGCAAACCCACCACAAGCCTGCAAAGTTTAGCATCAGAACCGACCCTTTACCTGCAGTTATCTCTAAATCAATTCCCAGCCTGACACGTTAATATAAGACTCGCAACCTGACCAATAGCTCAAATATGCTCTGAGCTGGCTGCTGGGCATTACAGGCAAAAACTGCAACGGTGTACAAACAATGCAATAAATAAATGTTAGAAAATAAATACAGATATAAATAAAAATGCAGTGACACAGGTAGAAACACCCTCCACGTTTTCAGTAAATTATTTTCACTTGTGTTTCCTCTCGCTCAGACCAACAGGATGGCACAGACACACACTCTCACCTCTCCAAGACACCAGGAATTAAGTGTTAACTGACCCTGTGTCCTTTTCTGACAAAGCTGCCAGCTATTCTGTACACTTCACAGTTTATACATTGAGATCGATTGTCGAATAGTAACAGACTAGTAAATCTCCAAACCCCATGTTTTATTATTTCGTCTGGAGATTTAAGACTGTTTAAGAGCTTTTTCTATTGGATAAATAAGGACATAAGACTACACATTAGGTTTTTCAAATATGTAGTGGAGGAACAGAACTGCAGAGTTCAGAATGTATTATTTCTCCATTAACTGTATAGTTTGCAGAATTACAATCAGTGCCGGTATCCATGCCAGCAGCTGCAGAACCAATATAGGCTGCCTGTTTACTGCCCGTCGCATTTTCTGTGTTACTCTTCGCCTTTCAATATTCAAACACGAAAATACATTTTACAATATAGATAAATAGAAAATAATTACTTTTATTTGAGACCCCCCTAAAATTAGATCCTAGGTTCTAGGTGTTTATTACAGTGTATAGTGTATAGTCCGACACCCCCTGAGACCGCCAGTATTTCCCACACTGCTACTGCCAGACAAGAACATTGATATTGGATGATTCTACAAAAATGGCAACGGTATTTAACACTTCCAACATTTTAAAGATATATCTGTGCAGAGCAACTGTGGTATGCTTACGAATAGGGAAATGTCATGGTTATGGCAAAAAAACTGTTTAAGATGCAGTTAGGGTTAGGCCACTAAAATGGTGGTAGGAGCTAGGGCTAGGGTTGGGTTATGGTTGAAAACAAAAGAAAAACTTTTCAGGTCTAGACAGGGGTGCAAACCTCCTCACCCCTACATTCTGCCTCACTACATAATGGACACTCATTCCTAGACTGGCACAGAACATTGGCATTGGATGTAAATAGTGCGTTATAGAATCATACAATATGAATGTAATTCCTACTGTAGGGATACTGGGCTGGATTTCACTACTTGAGCAATGTCAGACTTGAGTAATGTCAGAAAATCCATACTATCCCCATAACACCGTCCTTGTATCAGACAAAACCTGATCATAAAATAAGTAAACAATCTGAGCTGAGATGAAAAATTCTCAAGCTGTAGTTTTTGTTCCTTTCCCCATTCCACAGATTCTAAAGACAACCCTGAGCGACTTCAACGGTATTGTAAATGAAGGCTACTATTTTCTTCGAAATCTCTACACACTTAATTAGAAAATGTTCCCCACTGAGGTCTTCTGCAGACAGTTCTTGTCCTTAAGACAGTTTTGGAATCAGTCAG
>VMKM01003289.1:0-40917 GCA_008360985.2 Macquaria ambigua | reverse complement strand
ACACACACACACACACATATACATACATACACACACACACACACACACACACACATACACACACACACATACATACACACACACACACACATACACATACACATACATACACACACACACACACATATACATACATACACATACACACATACACACACACACACACACACATACATACATACATATTACGTGTGATATTAATAATGTATTACACATACATGCATGTGCATTACAGACACATACACATACACATACATACAAAAGCATGCATATTAAGCATTACATATATATACATATATATATGTGTGTATATAGTATATATATATAGTATATATGTATGTTATATATATGTGTGTATGTAGATATATATATGCTATATATATATATATATATATATGTGTGTAAGGAGCATGTATTATATATATATGTGTGTATATATACATATACAATAATATTATATATATATATATATATATATATATATATGTGTGTATATGTGTATGTGTATATATATATATATATGTGTATGAACAACCTTTCATTAAATAAGACTAAGACTAAATACAGCTGCCTTAAAAGTAGTTAATGATTTTATTGAATCCTTAGACAACAAGCAACATTGTGTAGCCCTTTTTAACGACTTATCCAAGGCTTTTGATACTGTGGATCATGCAATACTGAAACAAAGACTTATCAGTATAGGACTGTCAGAACAAACTGTCTGTTGGTTTGAAAATTATCTATCAGGCAGATCTCAGTGCATGCAGGCAGAAGGTATCACTTCTAGCTCCCTTGGTATGTCCAAGGGCATACCCCAGGGATCGGTCCTGGGACCACTACTATTTATTATATATATCAACAGTCTCAATCAAATTGCTTCCAATTTTATGCGGATTATACTGTGATGTATTGCTCTGTCTACACCAAACCAGGCTCTTTGTCAGCTACAACTTGCTTTTAATATTGTACAACATACCCTGTGTGATTTAAAACTTGTTTTGAATGCTGACAAAACAAAATTCATGTTTTCAAATGCAAAATCAAAGCCGCTTAACTGTCCATCTATCACCACTTCTCAGGGCTCTGACATTGAATCTGTATCTCTATACAAGTATCTTGGAATTATAATTGACGACTCACTTTCATTTAAGCCTCACATTCAGCAACTGGTGAAAAGACTAAACTTGAAATTGGGTTTCCATATTAGAAACAAATCTTGCTTTTCCTTCGAGGCTAAAAAGAGACTTGTTGATGCCACCTTTATGTCTGTGCTAGACTATGGCGACATTATATACATGCATGCATCTTCACAATGCCTACACATGCTAGATACTGTCTACCATGGAGCACTGAGATTTATCACAAATCTCAAGGCTCTCTGTATGCTTGGGTTGGATGGTCTGCCTTGTCCATCCGTAGACTTAACCATTGGCATACTTTTATTTATAAGGCTGTTCTTGGACTGCTTCCTTCCTACCTACGGGCCTACAGCCTACAACAAAGTAGGGGAAGTTATTGTCTTCGCTCCCAGGACTTATTTATTTTAACTGTCCCCAAAGTCCGTACTGAACTGGGAAAAAGGGTGTTTAAGTATGTTGCTCCTTTGGCTTGGAATCAGCTGCAAAGTCACCTGAATCTTCAAGAGCTGGTCTCATTGGATGCATTTAAAGTGATTCTAAATGACTTGGATGCAGCTACGTCCGGCTGTAGATGTTTTGAATGTTGAAGAATGATTTGATATCTTATAATTCTGTAATTTGTTCTTGTTTTATGTTTGTTTTATGTCTGCAACCGTGTTATTTGTGCTGCTGCCTGTCTTGGCCAGGACACTCTTGAAAAACAGATTTTTAATCTCAATGAGTCATTTAATCCTGGTTAAATAAAGGTTAAGAATAATAAAAAAAAAGAACAGAAACAATAACAACTGTAAAGTGTAGACATCACCCACAGTGATCCTGGATTTATTGTACGCCATTTTACAGATCTGATCCTCCAGTTTACGTTTATGATGCTGGAACTCCGTTATCAGACAGGAAATGTCCTCCTGAGACAGAGAGAGACAGACAGACAGGCAGGCAGACAGACAGGTAAAATAAATAATTTAGTATTGAAGAATCACATAATTAAAAGCAGAATAATTGAATCCAGGAGCGATCTTTACCCTTTAACAGGTCCATTTTACCCTCAAACTTTTACTGTTTATTCCATCCATCCATTTTCTGCCTCTTATCTTGAGCCAGGTCGCAGTTCTGGTGGCAACAGGTTATGCAAGGTAGTCCAGCAACAACCTCTGGCTCCTCCTGGAGGATCCCAAGGTGCTCCCATGGCAGATGAGATATATAATCCCTCCAGGTTGTTCTGGGTCTACCCCAGGGTCTCCCACTAGCTGGATGTGCCTGGCATCCAGGAGGCTCCTGATCAGATGTTGAACCACCTTTCAACATGAAGGAGCAATGGTTCTCTGAGCTCCTCTCCCTGTCTCTAAGGCTGAGCCAAGATATCCTGACTGGAACAGAGATCCACTGGTGAATCCAGAGCTTCACCTTCAGGATCAGTTCTCTCTGAACCACCACAGTCTGATACAGAGTCCACATTACTGCTGACTCTGAACCAATCCACCTGTCTACCTCCCGCTCCATCCTACCTTCAGTGCTGAAGTGACTCACTCCAACCTGAAGGGAACATCCAGTGTTATCCAGCAGAGTACCATGACCTCAGACAGGGAGGAGCTGACTCTCAACCTGCTGCTTCACACTCAGCTGTAAACTGCAGTGCTCCCCAGAGCTCACAGTCTGATGAAACCACATCATCTGCAAAGAGCAGAGATACAGACCTGAGGTCACCAATAGGTCACCCTCCAGGATCCCTGCAAGATTGAAGATCTGATCCACTGATCCAGGACCAGGACAGAATCCACATCAGAGTCTCCTTTCAACACCCTGACAGAAGTTTTTCTAGGGAGGCTGAGCAGTGTGATAGCCTGATAGTTGGAGCTCACCCTCTGGTCAACATTTTAAAATGGAAACCACCAGTCAGACAAGTACTGTCCCCGATCTCCACAAAACACTGAAGAGTCAACCAAGAAAGTCCAACAATGTCCAGAGCTTCCAGCATCTAAGGGGGAATCTCATCCACGCCTGGCATCACTGCAGAGTGTTTTAACTACTTCAGTGACCTCCACCAGGGAAATTGACATGGCTTCCCCCAAATCTTCCAGTTCTGCCTCCTCCACAGAGGATGTGTCAGGTTCAGGAGTTCCTCAAAGTGTTCCTTACACTGTCTGACAACATCCTCAGTCCTGGTCAGCGGTCTAGACTAAGCCCTGCCTCCCACTCCTGAGTCATCTGGTGGTTTGACAAATCCTCTTTGAGGCCAACTGAAATTCCTTATCTCATGGGTTACCCTTAAACAGCTGTCAGTCATCACAGCTCTTCTTGTCATATTTTTGGGAACAGGGTAAACTGATGAGCCCACAATGATAAAGACATCTGAACAAACTGTTGCCTTCACAGAAGCCATTTTCTTCAGCTGACTCTTTGTAAATATGACTCAAAATGGCATCCTCCCTAAGTCACAAAGGATGTAAACACTATATACCAGAGGACAGACATTGGTGAAGGTTACCCCAGTTACAGTGTGCAGTATTACTGTTATGTTCATGAACATTACACTACCCTGATGAAGGCATGATATCCAAAAATGTTTGGTGAATAAAGCATGATGGACTGGAGAAGATTTGTGCAATGTGTTTTAAATTTGATGGACTTGCACTGCAGCTCACACTAGTCTGCACCTCGCTGTGTTTGTGCTCTCAAGGTAAGAAAATGTTCATGAACTTAACAACATGTGAGCTTATTGTTGTTAAACTGGAAATAAATGTGATATTTGGTTTGTGTGAAACATTAAACTCCTGGTCGTTAATCTCACTGTTTGATGATGTGCGCTAATGGCTGCTTATCTGCACTGAGTCAACAACACCAGACTGTTCTAGGTTTAACTTTAACCGTCAGCCAATGAACACTGGCTGCTCTTGATATCAAAAGTTTACACAAATTCAATCTAACATAAATGTACAGAATATCACTCAATTTTCCATTTATACTCTTTACAACCTAAAAGACTGAACATCATTCACATACAAATCTTTGTAAATGTAAGTATAGGACCTAGATATTTGATATTTATACATTTGTAAGGCTGTAGACAGAGCTCACAGGTGTGATTTTGTTTTTTTGTACCTTCATGTGACTGTAGACGGAGCTCACAGGTGTGATTTTGTGTCCACGGTGAGCACCGATGCTTCCACAGAGGCCACAGATCACCATTTGTTCGTCCTCGCAGTAAAGGCTGAGTGGGTTGTGATGCTGAGAACACGACTCCGGCTGTGCTCCACCTGAAACACTTACTTCCTGTCAGGATGAACAAAACAATGTGTTAATAAAATATTTTAAATAAGAATTTCTACTGAAAATATTTCAATTTGTTGGATCAGATGTTTCATTTGGTGAAGCATGAAGTAAAGGCCTTTTTAAAAATGCTTTAGATTTGAGTGGGCGAGTTTTACCGCATTGATCGCAGGTGTTTTTACCTGCAGAGCCTCAACGATTCGAGCCAAACTGACGTTGGGAGGAGGACTGTCTCCGTCTACAGCACAGCGACACACAGGACACTGCAGCTGACCGAGCAGGTCCATTGTCATGGAGTGCACACAACACCTGGACAGGTGAGGACAGGACAGAACAGAATAGGTGAGGAAAGGACAGGACAAGTGGAGTCAGAACAGGTGAGGTCTGGACAGGACAGGTGAGGTCAGGTGGGGACAGGACAGGACAGATGGGATAAAGACAGGTGAGCACAAGACAGGTGGGGTCAGGATAGGTGTGTGCCATCCATCCATCATACCTGCAGTAGGAATGTCCACACTGTAACATCAGTGGTTCAGTGAAGATGTCCAGACAGACGGGACACCTGAGCTGCTCCTCCAGGCTCTGACGACGCTCCATGTCCCCACTGATCCCAAACACTGAGACCAGCACCACAGGGACCAGAACCACCAGGACCAAAACCACCAGCAACACCAGGACCAGCCCCACAGGGACCAGCACCACTGAGAAAATCCCAAAAGCAAAACCGCTCCAAAAAACAAACAAACAACAAAAAAAGAAACGCAAAGAACAGCACCAAAACTAACGAAGCGTCCAGACTTCAGTTGAACTGTAGAGTGAAACTGAGGCCGGCTGATTTCCAACTTCACTGTAGTTCGTTTGAGTTTCTGCAGCAGTGCTGACACTATTTATAGACTGAGGGGTTTTTCTTTTTTCTTTGAGGTGAGGGACAGACGTAGTGGGCAGAGCTAGAAGCTGATATGTCCTTTATTTATAATACTAATAAATGTTTTGTGAAATGATTTAAAATGTCTAAATGATTTGACAGAAACTAAACATTTTCTTATTGATTTGAACTAAACTGTACAGGATCTGCTGACTGTGGAGTTTGAGCAGAAACCACAAGGGTGAAATGTACACATTACAAACATACTAGGTTCATACTCCATCTTATCACTCCGCAGAGTAGAAATGTTGGTGGTTTGATTGACATCAATCTCACTTTGAACAGCCACATCAAATCTGTCATCCAGTCATGCTTTCTTCAACTTAGGAACATTTCTAAAATGAAGCCATTTCTGTTCAAAAACCTTGAAATTCATTCATGCTTTTATTTTGTCACAGCTAGATCATTGCAACTCCCTTTTCTCTGTCTGCAGCAGAAAGCCTCTCTCCTCTCTAGGATTTTAACAGGTACCAGGAAACGACAGCTTATTACACTCATCCTTTATCTTTGCACTGGCTGCCTGTTCGTTTTCAAGTTGATCTTTAAAATTTCACTTTTCAAGCCCGGAACGGTTTGGCCCCAAGCTAAATGTCTGACCTTTTAACTCCCCTTGTGCCGTGACGGGCCTGAGGCCCTCAGATGCTCAGACTAAAGAACAGAGTGTTGGCCATCAGGACCCCCAGAGTCTGGAACAACCTTCCAGAGGAGATTAGGATGGCATTCCTGTGATCCTTCTATCTTACCTGCCACACCATTTGTTTGATTTATTATGTTTTATGACTGTGTTTTGTGTCTTATTGCTTTGTTTTATTATTGTGCTATTGATGATGCTATTGTTCTTAATGTCTTTTATGATTAACACTTTCATGACACTTGTTTGTTGTTTTTACCCTGTAGAGCACCTTGGAAACCTTGTTTTGGAAAGGTTCTATCTAAATAACATTTATTATTATCATTATTAGTTGTAATGTAAGTAATGTTGTAAATGTTCTTATTATTGCAGCGTTTGTTTGAACAGCAGTGTTTGTGTTCCTGAAAGTTTCTGATAATCTGCTTTTATCTGATAAACTGACACCTGAAAGTCACCTTCACCTCACCAACAGCACGTCTCTGTGGTAACAGAGACGTACACAGGTAAAAGTTTCCTTCATGCTCTTTGAAACAGGATAAAAACACAATGACCAGTCCACACAGACTGACTCCCCTGGTCCACAACAGACCAGCTCCACTGGTCCACACAGACCAGCTCCATCATTCCACACAGACCAGTCCACTGGTCCACACAGACCATCTCCACCATTCCACAGACACCAGTCCACACCAGACCTGTTTATTTTCTTGTTTGTCAGATTTCTTCTTCTTATTGTTTTGCTTCCTGAGCAGCTGAAAACAGATCTTATTCAATTATTACCAATTCAGGAAACTGGAAGAGAGGAGCAGCTTATGTTGTCTCACCTGTACTTTACTATACTGTACTATATTATATTTGATATTCTGTTATATTGCTTTACTGTAGATGATGTTACTATATCACTATATTTGTCCCATACTATATCTTATATCCCATACTATATTTTACGACATTATGTTAATATGTTATACTGTTTTATTACATTATATACCATATTATATTTCTATTATAATATTAATACAAACTCTATGTATTAGTACTTAATCATGTTATAGCCTACCACTGAGGGCACAATAACTAATCATACAGTGAAAACGTGTCATTAAATGACTCCTCTGATACATCAGTGTTTTTTATCATGACAGTTTGGAGGATTTTATCAAAATAAAACAGAAAAAAATGTAGGGATGCTATTTAAACAGCAGATGGCGCTGGTGACTCTGGCCTGTGAATGACGTCATCTATGGGTGTCAGGTGACAAAACAGGAAGAGAGAGACGAGACTTCCCGGAGCTCCCGGGACCGACAGTGGATTAAAAACGAGGCTACCCCAGAATTTTAATTTGAAAGAATCAGCGCGAAGGAAGGTAAGAGCTAATAAAAACACGAGCTAACAGGCCAACAGACTGCTAACAGGGCAACAGGCTGCTAACGTGCTGCTGATTGTCTGTGTGTAAATAAACAGAGAGCAAGATGGAGGTCGGCAGGAAACATCGCAGTGTCCGAAATTCATCTGACTGAGAATTAAACTGGCTGAAAAATGAATGGAGTCTGGCACAGAGAGTCTATTAAACTCTGCTACAGTGAACCGAGGTCAGGTCAGATTTAATGTTGTTTGCGTTTAAAGCAGGGTGTCAGATATAAAGCTCCATGTTAAGAGTTAAAACTGGCTAAAAATGAATTGAGTTTGGCAGGAACAGACAGTAATTTACATATCTGCTGGCTTGATATCACATCCGTTTTAAATGTAATGTTTATGGTAAAAGTATGGACATAAATAGATGCAGACGACTTAAATGACCTGGAATTTAGCTGGAGACTGGCACAGACAGACTGATGGAAGATGTACTGATTGATTATTGATTGATTATCGATCGGTTATTTGCTTTCAGTATGGAGGACGATGGCCTTCTATCAGACGATTAGATGACATATTGATTAGACTTTTTATTTTTTGCAATAGTGATGATATGTTGATACATTGAACATATTGATTATTGGTTGATTATTAATTGTTTCTCCCCACAGTATGGAGGATGATGAACTTCCGTCAGCGGATGGGATGGCTAGGCATGGCTCTCTACCTGCTGCTCAGCGTCATGGTGGTGTATTATGTCTTTGAGGTTCACAGCTTCAGTTTGGAGCACGTGCAGAGAGGCGGGGCTGGCCCATCGGCTCCACCTCTCGCCATCAGCTGGTCTCAGAACCTTAGTGCTCACCTGCCGCCACTTCCTGTCTGGATGTGGGCATCGGTATTCCTGCTGCCATACCTGCAGCTCTTCCTCTTCCTGTTCTCCTGTACGAGAGCCGACCCTCGAGCTGTCGGTTACTGCGTCCTTCCTGTCTGCCTCGCCTTGCTCTGCAGCCGCCGCCATGCTGCCCGCAAACCGGCCAATCAGAGAGGCCTGCCACTCATCGACACGTAAAGAGGACGACCAGTCAGACAGGCCGGCCGCTCAGCAACACATTGAGGGGCGGGGCCACGGCAGGAGGACGAGGCGTAAAACAAACTTAACTGTTTGTGTTGATGTTTGTGATGTCACTTCCTGTGTGCCTTTAAACAAACACTCCTGTCGGATTTAAACCCTCTGTTCTGTCTATCAGGAGGGATGTCTAGACTGCCCTGAAGGACTGCGGGACAACACGTATGCCCTGAGTATTGTCTTGCAGAACCAACACTTGGCCCTGAGCGTTGACTGTCAGGATCAACAGTTCTTCAACTACTGTCTGTTCCTTGATACACACCTTTCATTCTGCTCTTTGTTATTTTATTATTGGAACACCACAGAGAGTCCTGTGCTGTGATTGGCTGGAGGATGTGTGTTTGTGGTCAGTTTAACCTGTTAACTGAAGCATCAGTACTGTTGCTATGGTTACCTGCAGTTTAATATTTAGAGTGGAAGTTAAACTACTACCAGCTGAGCGGGCGACCTAAATACTTTGCTGTGTTTAATGAGTCACGTGACACATGCTGGTTACCATGACAACTTTATTACAACATCAATAAAATGAAAACAATGTGACATTTTACACTTATAAAGTTTTTAATGTGAAAAACTAAACATTTAATTTATAGAAGTTACAATATAACATACACACACTCTCTCTCTCTCTCTCTCTCTCTCTCTCTCTCTCTCTCTCTCTCTCTCTCTCTCTCTCTCTCTCTCTCTCTCTCTCTCTCTCTAACACACACTTTATTTTAGTTTGTTCAAAATGTGTTTCAGTCTAGTTTGCAGTTTGTTTTGTCAGCAGGAGGACCGTGATTGGACAAAGATTCGGATTCAGACGTCCTGGAACTGAACTGGTTCAAACTGGGAGGGAGAAGGGGGGGGGGGAGCTCATGTAACCTGTCGATGTTCAGAGGTTCGGATTCAAATGGGATATAAAAAGTTGTGTTCAGAGAGCGAAGTGATCCGTTTGGCTTCTCCGGATGATATTCTCTCTGAGCGATATGGATCTTCACCTGAAGGAACACGTTCGTTAGTGACACCACCAAACAAAGGCGTGCAGTTACAGCAGCGCAGACTGTATGCGCATACATGCATTCAGCTGCATGAATCCTGAATGCTGCTATGAACAGGGTTGTTCTTCCCTTCAGGTCACATCAACTCTTCCAGTTCACACATCATCCACGCTAAGAGGACGATGGAGGCAGCATTTGCTGCTGAGTCCGTGTTACACTGCTGGTACCACAACTAATAGATCACAGATTAGTAAATTGATTAGTCTATTGGTAATTATCACATAACATTCACTCAATAAACCAAACACTACAGAGATTTCCACGTGTCCATTCTGGGACAGTGTCAGACCTGAACGCAGCTCTGGAGTATAAAGTTTAAATCTGCTGCTTCGAGTTTAAAGTTTCGGAGCTGCAGTGTGCAGCTGTCCTGCACTGAGAGCTACAATCAATACATTCACTCAGCCTTCCTCCTGACTGAAGCAGGTGGCACGCCATCGGCACATTATGTGAAGAAGAAGAGTCAAATGACGCCAGACACCGCCTTTATGGGGACAAGCTCAGAGCCTGATGAAGACTGACAGCTGATAACCAGCATCATGGTTTCAGGTTTAGTCGAGCCAGCTGACATAAAGAAAGCCCGGCTCTGTGGAACTGGCTCCGTAGTACACTCCTCTGGACTCCACCATGAACATGTCACTGGTTCTGGATCAATGACTCTGGATGGATGACGACTGATTGACGACTGATTGATGGAGTATAAGAAAAGGCAGACATTGTGAAAAGCAGATTTTATTTTTAGTGTAAACAGTGAGACAGACATGCCTGTGGCTACTTTTAGTTTCTAGTGGATCACATGACTGATCACCTGACATCATCATCTTCAGTTCAAACGGGAAGTGATGTCATCCTGTCTCACACAAGGTACTCAGGTGTTTTGGGTTTTGGATCTTTTAACTGGCGGTTGTAGTTCGGAGTTTTTAGAATTCTCTGGCTCCTCGTCTTCTTCATCACTGTCCTCCTCCTCTTCCTCACCTGCAGCAGGTAAAATACAGGTGAATCACAAAAACGATTGTGGTCTCACAGAAGTGACCGGTACACTGACAGGTAACAGCCTGTATTTTTAACTCCCTCCGACAGGTACCTGTATTTCATTGTAATTAGTTAGCAGTTAGCAATAGAGAGCTCACCTTCTGCGCACGCTCCGCAGGTTCTTTCCCGCTCCATCAGCTCACTGAGAAGCCGCGAGACGTTCGAGTTCAGCTCATGAATTCCGTTGATCAGAGAACTCAGATTATTTTCTACTTTAACGCTGATTTTTTCTCTCTGTCCGTCTCTAAACTTTAGCTCCGCTAACACAACCATGGCCGCCATCCTTACTACAGCCTCCTGATGTCGTCATCACTCAGCATCTGCTGCCTTCAGGCGCCCTCGGTGAACTGAACTTTCCAAAGATTTAATTTATTCAGAAATAAAGTATCTTAAACAGTTTCTTCCTTCTTCTTCTTCTTCTTCTTCTTCATAATTAGCATTATTATTATTATTATTATTATTATTAGTATAACTAATAGTAAAAGTAATAGTATTAGGGGACGCTCCATCTTTTATAAGGACGTTGAAAATGATTGGTGTGTTTGTGTTTCTCTCTGCCAGAACACAGGACGGCTTTTATTTTACAAACATGAAATAAAACAACATGGAGGAGGACTGATCTGTGATGATCTGGTCTGTGATCTGTAACACGGTGGTTAGGGGGGGTATCTGTGATTTCTGGGGGACACGTGGATGCACCACAGAGCCACAGCGGCACGTCATCACGTCGTTAAACTTTCATCATTACGTTATTAAAGCATGTTTTAACGCATTAAAACTCCGTTTTCATCTTCCGTTTGACTCTTTTTAGTCTTTTTATTTATTTTATTTTTGTTTATAAACTCGGTGACCTCTGACCCCAGAATCCCGCCAAATACGATCTGCGGAAATAAACCGGAAGTTGTCATTAGAGCTATCAGCAGCTAGCGGTTTGATAACAAAGATACGACCAGCTGAACGCCAAACGGAGCTAATAATTGATTGTTATTGATCAGGTTATAGGCTGATTTACAGTCGGATCAGACGGTGTAAACAGTCCGGTTAAAGTTCCGATTCGGTCCTTGTTTTATTCGGTAAGTTCGTGTTTTTATTCACGCAACCAACACTGTTAGCATTAGCACGGAGCGGATTCATGTTCATGTCTACTGATGAAGCTAACTGATGCTAACTTAGCAAGCGGCAGCTGATCAGACTGATCGATGTCCTGATCAAATCTGTCTGATAATCAGCTGCACACAGACTGTTCACAGAAAGACTGATGGTGGCGCTGTTAGTGAGCTCATAGTGTTTCCTTCAGTCAAGTAACCACCTACTGTAGAGAGAGACAGACAGGATTGACAGACGGTAGAGAGAGGTGGTAGAGAGAGACACAGTAGAGACAGACGGTAGAGACAGACAGTAGAGAGAGACAGACGGTAGAGAGATTTTTTTGTGACTGAAACATATTGATTGCTAACATTAAAATCCCAAAATGAATTTAGTTGTGATTGGTTAACAGATGTGAGGTGACAGCAGCAGATGTGTTTGTTTTGTAATTTCGTAGTTTTGGAGGATGTCGGAGGAGCAGACGGTGTCTCTGGTTGATGTTCTGGAGGAAGATGAAGAGCTGGAGGAAGAAGCTTCAGCCGTGTTGGCAGGAAGTGACTCTGATCACTGCTCATATCCTCAGGTTAGTGCTGGTGTGTGTGTGTGTGTGTGTGTGTGTGTGTGTGTGTACACATACATACATACATACATACATACATACACAGCTCTGCTGTAAGTTCTCCCTTTACAAAGATTCTAATGTTCAGGTGTTAATTTAACTACATGATCCCATTTACTCTGAGTCACCTTGCGAGTTTTGTGTGGATCAGATCTCAGATATCTAAAATGTGTAAATGCATCTAAGAAGCATTGAAGACGGATTGAAATGTGATTGTTCAAACCACCTCTGGAGGAGGTTTGAGACTCAGTCAAACCAGATGTTGAAAAGGTGTAAATGCATCCGTCTCTCATGATCCTTCCTCCTCCCACAGTGTAACTACGTCAGTAAGCAGAAACACCCACTGACTGTCTGTTACCACACACAGTCTGTCTCCTGTGTCCTGCTCATAACAGCAGATCAAACACCTCCGATCAAACACATCTGATCAAACACCTCCGATCAAACATCTCAGATCAAACACATCTGATCAAACAGTGAGAAGTCTTCTGGGTGTGATCTGGATTCTGGACTCTACAGTGGAAACGGTTCCTGTGTTGGTTACTGAGCTCACAGTTAGTGATGGTGCTGTACTGGACTGCATTACATTCAGAGATGTTATAATATTATAATATGATATTCTGACCCCTCATGTTTGTAAATGGGGTGGACAAAACAATAGAAACAGCTCTCAGTATAATGTAGTCCAGTTCAACTCCACCTATAACTACGACCTCAATAATTAACATA
The DNA here is from genome assembly GCA_008360985.2 of Macquaria ambigua. Taxonomy (NCBI): domain Eukaryota; kingdom Metazoa; phylum Chordata; class Actinopteri; order Centrarchiformes; family Percichthyidae; genus Macquaria; species Macquaria ambigua. The sequence continues at coordinate 27,970 of VMKM01003289.1, read as the reverse complement.
TTGTTAAATTAACATTATAATCTTTGTAAAGGTAGAATTTATAGCAGAGCTGTTGTTTTGGATTTTACAGGTGTACCTAATAAAGTGACTGCTGAGTGTGTATATATCACTATACTGTGTGGATCACAGGAACACACTCTGTAAGCTAGGTTCCAAACTGACGGCTTCAGGCTTGGCGGCGCTCGCTGCGCTGCTTTTCATTTCAGGACGGACGAGTTTGAAGGTTGTGTCTGTTTGTTTTTTGCTCACTTTGTTGAATACATAGTTCAAACTGGCATTTGTTGTTCCAAATACTCGACTTCTTTCTTTACAGGGATTTTATAACACCGATAAAGTGAATAGAGAATTGATCCTTCCTCGGCAATGAGGAGCTGGATCAGAGCGTGCAGTCGTGTCTCTGCTGTTCTTCTAATAACTCGCCGACTTCTGGCTTCTTCACAGAAGGTTTAGTTTGTCGCCCCCTGGTGTTTCGGAGAATACTGCAACAGATGACAGCTTCTGTCTGCAGAGGCCTCGGTGTCAAACACTTATTGATCCTTTTTATTCATGTGCAAATAAACAACAGAGCGACGAGATGATGCATCTCCAGTTCTCACGCTTCCATGTTGGAACGCTGCATCACCACTGTACATAGTACTGACGCCCATAGATATAAAACAGAAGATGTGACATTACGTCGTAACTCATGGGATAACCATCCCCCATCTTACCTGGGTATTGTTTACAATCACCACCTATAGGCAGCAGCTATGTTTGTCGGCTGTGCAGAATTTGATTGCTTTACTAAAAGGACCAAAGAGATCAGGGAGGCTGGCATCACTCCACACGTCGGTATAAAGTAGATGAGAGATTTATTTTTTACAGATGGGTCAATTAAAACTACAAAAAGTTAGTAAACTAGGTAACTTTACCATTAGCCACCAAGTAACGGACCAGCTGAGTTCTAAGTTGCTGATTGCTAGCTCTGAACAGCATTGATCAGTTAACTAAATAGACAAGTTATAACCAGCAAACATTGTTTTAATGTTAGCTACGCTAACTTAGAGCTCAAACGTAATGTTAAGGTTATAACAAAATTATTAATATTACCCTAACATTTGACCGCTAAGCAGCTGAGTCCATGCCAATCAAGTGTAACGTTAAAGTAAATTCAACATGTTAACGAAAAGCGCTCGTCTTCACTCATAATTCCCTTTTAATAAATCACCAGGCAAATCAACACAACAATAACGTTAGCCACGTCCTTGACAACAACACGAACACTAACCAACCACACAATCAGCCAACACATTGTTATTCGAGGCCGAGGAGTCGCACTTAACATTACATGTTCACCACATCTAGCTAACCCAACATTAGCCGCCTTGAATCTTGAAATCAGTCATCATATATTAACATCACTTGTTGTCAGCTTACCTCATGCCTTTACACGCTTTTCCTTTCAGTAAAGCAAATAAAAAATAATCCATGTTTTCATCATTTCACAATTCCCGCGATTTCTCCTCATTATCATCGTAAATTTAATGTCCATGATGTTACCTTTCCATGACAATGGAAAAACAACTGCCACGAGTCTATCAGGAGTTCTGCTGAAGGCATTAACGTTCCAGCACAAAGAAAACCTTTCAAAACTAAACTTTACCAACAAAAATAACTCATTTACAGTTAACAAGGCTCTCCAACCTATCCTCTTATCATCAGAACAAACCCTGTGAGAGGGAGAGAGAGAGAGAGATTTTCCTTATGTACAATTTATGACATTAATAAATATATTAATTACAGTAGGCGTGTTTCTCTCTTGTGTTTCTGATTGTAATTGCCTGCCAATATAGACCATAATACTGAATCTATTTAGGATTTCTACATAAAAGATATTGCTTAATGTAGTATATTAGCCATTCAGAATACCAAAGACAGTTCTTACATATTAAGTTCAGGCAAAACTTGAAAAAAGAAATATCATTGTCTGCAATATAAGTGCACAATTATGAGATTATCTTCATGATTGAAAGCATAATTTGTTCTCTTGGAGCTGTAATAATCACATTTCTACCAGAATCTTTGTTTTTTTGGTTCATTCTAGACAGGCAAAGTTGTCTTACACTCACTCACAGTACTCGTGTATTGGTAGACAAATATAAGGATTATAAGGATTATAAAGACAACATAAGCCTCTTTCACCATAGGTTCCAATTACAGCAAGTTTTAAAACGACCCAGGTGAGATGGCTGCGATATGGTTCCATCCCGGAATGGCAAGTCATTATGACATGTCATATCTATGCTGACGCCTACGTCGTTACCACAGCAACCCATGCAGATAGGTTGGTGATGTCTGGACACACAAATCCGATCTGATCACTTGTATATATGTATATACACTGATGAGCCATAACATTATGACCACTGACAGGTGAAGTGAAAAACATTGATTATCTCATTACAATGGCACCTGTCAGTGGGTGGGATATATTAGGCAGCAAGTGAACATTTTGTCCTCGAAATTTGATGTTGGAAGCAGGAAAAATGGGCAAGCGTAAGGATGTGAGCGACTTTGACAAGGGCCAAACTGTGATGGCTAGACGACTGGGTCAGAGCATCTCCAAAACTGCAGCTCTTGTGGGGTGTTCCCGGTCTGCAGTGGTCAGTACCTACCAAAAGTGGTCCAAGGAAGGAAAAACTGTGAACCGGCGACAGGGTCATGGGCGGCCAAGGCTCACTGATGCGCGTGGGGAGCGAAGGCTGGCCCGTGTGGTCCGATCCAACAGAAGAGCTACTGTAGCTCAAACTGCTGAAAAAGTTAATGCTGGTTCTGATAGAAAGGTGTCAGAACACACAGTGCATCGCAGTTTGTTGCGTATGGGGCTGTAGCCGCAGACCGGTCAGGGTGCCCACGCTGACCCCTGTCCACCGCCGAAAGCGCCTACAATGGGCACGTGAGCATCAGAACTGGACCACGGAGCAATGGGAGAAGGTGGCCTGGTCTGATGAATCACGTTTTCTTTTACATCATGTGGATGGCCGGGTGCGTGTGCGTCGCTTACCTGGGGAAGACATGGCACCAGGATGCACTATGGGAAGAAGGCAAGCCGGCGGAGGCAGTGTGGATGCTTTGGGCAATGTTCTGCTAGGAAACCTTGGGTCCTGCCGTTCATGTGGATGTTACTTTGACACGTACCACCTACCTAAACATTGTTGCAGACCAAGTACACCCCTTCATAGAAACGGTATTCCCTAATGGCAGTGGCCTCTTTCAGCAGGATAATGCGCCCTGCCATACTGCAAAAATGGTTTGAGGAACACAACAACGAGTTCAAGGTGTTGACTTGGCCTCCAAATTCCCCAGATCTCAATCCAATCGAGCATCTGTGGGATGTGCTGGACAAATAAGTCCGATCCATGGAGGCCCCACCTCGCAACTTACGGGACTTGAAGGATCTGCTGCTAACGTCTTGGTGCCAGATACTGCAGAACACCTTCAGAGGTCTAGTGGAGTCCATGCCTCGACGGGTCAGGGCTGTTTCGGCGGCAAAAAGGGGGACCTACACAATATTAGGCAGGTGGTCAAAATGTTATGGCTGATCTCTGTGTGTGTGTGTGTGTGTGTGTGTGTGTGACCCTCCTGCAGTAACCTCACACTGACCAGCAGATGGCAGCAGAACACTGTGTGTGTGTGTGTGTGTGTGTATTTGTTTTTATGTGTATATTTTCTGTGTGTGTATTTCAGGGATATGTGAAGCGTCAGGCTCTGTACGCCTGTAACACCTGCACACCAAAGGGAGGAGATGCAGCAGGAGTCTGTTTGGCCTGTTCATACAAATGTCACGAAGGTCACGACCTCTTCGAACTCTATACCAAGAGGTCAACACTCACTTAAATATTTGATTTATTTATTAAATCTATCGCATTAAATATAATTGTTTGTAGTAACCTGATGCTCTGATTAAACATGTTTTTATGTTAAATGTGTCAGAGGCTTGTTGTGAAGACATTTATAACATGTTATACAGAGACACTGATGGATCAGTCAATCAGACTTTAAACCAATCGATAAGTTTATAAAGGTGAAGTTCATGAAATGCAAAGTATTGAAAACATTAAATCTATCTTCAGATTATTAATAAAATCTAAACCTCTATCAGCTGATATTAGACAGATTTGGCATTTCTGTGAACAAACATGATGATGTGACTCTTCTCTGGTTTTTGTAGGAACTTCCGCTGTGACTGTGGAAACAGGAAGTTCACAGAGCTGCAGTGTAAACTCTACCCTGTGAGTTCAGATCACATATAATGATATAAACATTAATTACATTTAATTTAATTAACACCAACAGAGTTCAAGGCTGATGCTGATGTTAACTGGTGCCCATAAAGACAGAAACGCTGATGGTGTGTATAGATTGTCCTCATAACTACGTAAATCCCTGTCAGGTCCCCAGATCATTGTTTACAGTCAGGTCAGATGCCCCATCTCTGATTGTTGATTTAAAGTGATATTTATATTTAACATTACTGCAGGTAGTGTGGAAGTCACAGGGCATGAAATGTGTTATGTCCTGCCCTGTCAGAGTTTTTGTATATTGTTTCTGTTGTATTATTAATCTGGAAAAGAAATTTAAAAAAAATGGTGCAGGGTGTTTCATTTGATTTTCAGATTAAAGGTGGTCCCCACAGTGAATGTTTAGGTCAGGTGTCCTCACTATGTCATAAAGGGGTGTGTGTGTGTGTGTGTGTGTGTGTGTGTGTGTGTTTCAGGAGAAGGACGAGGTCAACAGTCTGAACAAATACAGTCATAACTTCTTTGGAGTTTACTGTACCTGCAGTCGGCCTTACCCAGACCCAGACGACCAGGTGAGACACACACCTGAACCTCACCTGACACCTGTCCACCAGGTGTGCTCTGGTTCCTTTATTAAAACTGTGTCTGTGATTGGCTGATTTTGTCTCCAGGTGGAGGATGAGATGATTCAGTGTGTGGTGTGTGAGGACTGGCTGCACGGCAGGGTGAGTCCAAGAAAATACCTGACATAGGTAGCAACAGTACACCTGAGTCCAAGGTGTACATAAGTACAACAAGTTTTATACAAGTATGAAAAGGTTCTCCTGTGATCATTAGTCACAGGTGTGTTTTAACTCAAAGTCCACATTTAGTTCAGTCCGAACGACCTGTAGTGCTCAGTGTAACTATAACGTAACTCACTGTAACAATAATGTAACACTAACTATAACGTAACTCGGTGTAACTATAACATAACTTAGTGTAACTATAACGTAACTCAGTGTTTGTAACTCAGTTATAATGTTAGTGTTATAACGTAACTGTATCACAGTGTTTCTACTGAAATAAAACCAACAAATGATAAAATGGCTGCATTTATATATCAGCTTTTATCCAAAGCACTTTACAATTCATATTCACTCTACAGTCATTCACTCACCGACGGCAGCGAGCTACCATGTAGTGTGCTGGTCTGACCATCGGGAGCAATTTGGGGGTTATGGACATGTGGACAGGAGGTGCTATTCCTTCAGTTATTGATGCAATAATCTATTACATCAGTCCATACGTTTCCCAATTAAGGCAATATTTTTACTAATAACTCACTGTAGATTTTCATTGAGTGACGGTCAAAAACTGTTGACTCCTCTTGTCTAACATCAGCTGACATCTGATTTATCTGTATTTCATATTTACCACAGCAGAAAGTTGAAACTGGGTGTACAAACTGCTGAACTGCAGGAAATGAAGCCGACTCTGACTGAATTAAGTTGTGTAGCTGTTGTGGCCCCCTCTGCTGGCCGACCGTCACTGAACTCACCTGTTTGTGTTTACAGCACCTGGGCTGTGTGGTTCCAGACTGTGTGGAGCTGCAAGAGATGATCTGTGAATCCTGTATGAACAAAAACCCTTTCCTCTGGACCTACGCTGCTCACCTGGCAGGTAAATACTCCTGTTCATCAGTCGAGTCAATTTTATTTATATATCCCAATATCACAAATCACAAATTTGCCTCAAAAGGTTTTACGGTCTGTACAGCACACGCAACCTCTGACCTCAGAGCCTTGATTCAGATCAGGAGAAACTCAACCCAAACACCTTTTTAACAGAGAACAACTTCAGGTGTCACCAAACAGGCCTGAGTCACATGGCCTCCTCTCCTCCATGGAGACCTGGGGACACACTGCACACACATACTCACACACGCACACATAGATACAGAGGCAAAACTCAAGCACAGCATTCACAGAGAGAAAGGGAGACAGCCAGACACACAGACAGAGAGAAACACTGTTGTGACTTTACATGGTCCTGCCAATGGCAGCACTGTACAGTAAATGTGACAGCATTAGTAGAGTTAATACTCTGTTAACACACACACACGTAGTTGGTTGGTGTGTGTGTGTGTGTGTGTGTGGACACAGAGGACAGACCTGATGGCTCTGTAGGCAGACTGCAGGGGATCCAGGAGAGGGTCTAATGTTAGCGTAGTATGTCCTGGTTCTCTGTTTGACTGGTATAATGTCTCTTTGTTGTGGTTATTAAAATGTGATGTGTTCAAGGTACCTCTGAAAACAGGGATAATCACAGTACTGATGGTATTAGAGACGGTTGGAGGTGTTATTACTGTCAAAATGTTTCAGCACAGTGTAAAGTAAAAGTGGTGGACAAGTATACCTCTCCTGTTCATCTTACACTTCCTGTATCTGTGATGTACTTCCTGTTCAGTTCCAGGTGCAGCAGCACAGGTGAAGGAGGAAATGGGAGCGGACGAGTCAAACACAAACCTTCCTAACAAAGAAGAAAAAGTGAGGGGATTAAACTGATTAACTCTGTGTTAAAGTTAAAATCCTTCAGATGTCAGTTGGTTACTATGGTAACAACAGGTTTAATACTACACCAGGTATCAGTCAGATCATCTCTGAATTACACGCTGTAATCTGAACAATAAAAACAGATCATTACTGAATGTAAAAACACTGAATGGATGCTGTTAAATCATTCAAATCAAATGGAATCAAAAATGTTTGATTTCATGAAGACATGAAGGATTAAAACTTTACAGACCAAAGGCCTTTACACTCCGGGGACGTAACCAATAAACGACACCAAAATACGAAATACTCACCTGCGAATATTATACATACTCTACTACATCAAAAGTAAACCAATCTACTTGCTATACGAGAAACACAAACAATCAACAGGTCCGGAGTTGGGATGCGACGTCTGTTCCGCACAACGTGACTGGTTGATGCCTTTATTCGCCGTGCAAAAGCTCAGAAAAATCGACCTCGTTCCCAAAAAAATCACATCTTTTTTTCACCGCGTAATATTCGCTTTCTGTGTGAAAGTACTAATGACAAAAAGAACAGTTCGAAAAAATATATTGACGTGAATTCATTGCATGAAAAACCGTCTCCGGTGTGTAAAGGCCTTGAAGGAGAATCTAAACACTGGATCAGATTCTGGACTACACATGCCCAGATGAACCAGGTCCAGATCTGAGATCTACCCCTAACCCTCCTCCAGAGTGCAAGACAACAGTTTACTGTCAATTAGAAGAAACGTGAACAGACAGACAGCAGAATGGCAGGCAGGCAGACAGACAGCAGAATGGCAGGCAGGCAGGCAGACAGCAGAACGACAGACAGACAGACTGGCAGACTGACTGACTCAGGTGAATGATCCATATAAATAATGAAATCAGTCTTTGTGAGTGTCTGTTGTTACTAGTCAAGTAAAAACTCTTAGGGATGTGATAAGATCGCTCCGACGTTTCGGAACGTATTATTCAGGTATGTCAGGATCAGTGTTGTCAACTCTCACGCTTTCACGTTCAGTCTCACGCTCTCGCGCTGTCCAAACAGTTCTCACACCAAAACACTGCTACAGCAACAGAGATGAACAGGCGAACATACGTACCTATGGTTACGTACTGTAACCCCCATTCTATGAGTATAGGCTCTTAAATTACTCTCTGTTTGGTCCGCGATATGTGCGCGATGCTTATCGTGTGTTGACAGCTGTTCTGGCAGAAAACCCTGCGCTGGAGCGCAGAAGGCGTTCAAGCAAGCTAGTGAGTGAGTGTGTGTTCATGTTTGGCTGAGTGAGTGAAAGCTAAGTAGCTAAAATTACTAGGTAGTGTTTGCTTATCTGCTAAGTTAATAAGCTAGTTAACGTAGCCAGCTGTCAAAGTTAGTGCTAGTCTAGACACATGCAGCACCTGGCTGTATGAATGGTTGGTTGCTTTTCAAGTAACGTTAATCCTTATGATTGCTGTGAATAACCACATTTAGATAATAGCTTGATTAAAGAGTTTACATGGTTCGTAGTAATACCCTGGGTTTACATTGGTTAATTGGATACTTGATTAGCTGTTTTGTAAGGGTGGCAGTGAGGACAATAATGTAGCTCTGTTTCCTGCTTTTTTGTCCTTTGTCAATCACATGCCTAAACTCTGTTTACATCTGCACAATGACTTCACAATTCATCTCTCAGGGGGATGATGTCATCCAGCCCAGCTGCAAGCGGAGCCGTGAGGAGGTGGAGCCAAGCTGCAGACTGAAGGTGCTACAGGCTATTGGTCAGACAAGAGTCCAATCAGGAGCCGTGTTCTGGCCCTCAGCGTGGCGCTCCAAACTCTGCTCCTGCAGCACCTGCCAGGTAAAATTGACCTGTCTGAGTTTCTATTGGCTACGGCTAAGGCACTGATGGAGTAATTGTGAGGTCATAGGTTTGTTTAGTGTGTAATTCTGTTTATCTGATGTCTGATGGCACTCACATGTTTAATCAGCCTTTACTCTTTAAACGCTCTTTGTGGCTGAAAAACTAAGGAATCTTTGTGTCCTCAGGAGTGTCTGTCTGGAGCCGGTCTTTCCTTCCTGTTGGACGAATCAGACACCGTCCTCGCCTACGAGAACAAAGGAAAGAACAGCGAACAGAGACAACAAGGACACGACCCTCTGATGTCAGCGCTGGACAACCTGAACCGAGTGCAGCAGCTCGAGATCATTCACGGTACACAAAACTACAAGTATTACACATGAAACTACAAGTACCTCACACAAAACTGCAAGTATTACACATGAAACTACAAGTACCTCACACAAAACTACAAGTACCGCACATGTAACCACAAGCAGCACTTACATGTGTATGTGTCGACTTTATTTTCTGATGTTAGCTTGTTTCTTTCAGGATACAACGACATGAAAACGGAACTGAAGGACTTCCTGCAGAGATTTGCAGCAGAAGGAAAGGTGAGTTTAAGACTGAAGATGACCTTTGACCTGCTGCTGACCTGCTGGCCTAGTATGTGCCAAGAAGTTTAAAGATTTGGTACAAACTAACAAGTACAGATTAGTAAACTCCATCTGACTTCATGGCAGTTACCTGCTGGTTAGTGATCATTGATTGGACACTACTTCTCATGTTGCATTGTGGGATATTGAGTCCACTATAGAGAGTTTAATAACTGCCATGAGACAACATGATGAACACATGCTGTGTCTCAATTTGTGTACTTCCATACCTAACAAAATGCAGCACTATGAGGACCCGGATGGTATATAACTCGTAACGGTCAGAAAGTTGAGTGTGGAACGCTGCACACTTCTCACAGTTGCCATCTTGGCTACGTAGAGGAAGGGGAGGGATCACCAACTTATGAAAATGGCGGTTGCGATTGTTACGGCTAAAAGTAAAAGCACGTTCATTTTCATTCATTTTTAATCAAACTGAATTGAAGTCAAGTGAGCAAACGATCCGGCAGATATTTTAGCGTGCGGCAATCATGGTCAAATGTTGGCGATCATGCTCCGCCCGGCTGCAACTCGCTATTAAAAAGAAGCGGTTAGATTTTGCGATTGTCTTTTCCAGTAAGTGCACAACAGCCGTGTTCAATTTGAGACAACACTAAACTGTCAAAATTAACGCACTACACAAGAAAATACATAGTGTACACAGTGTACTGCATGTAAGTGTACTAACAGAAGTATCTGAACTGAGAAACAGCAACACTGTATGATGAACTGGTTCAGATACACGATTCACAGTGTGTTGGTGTGTGTCTGTAGAGCTGCAGCTAAACTTAACTTCTATCACCTCATCTATCGACATTAGTGATAACTAATTAATAATTCAGTTTATAAAATGTTTAAAATAACACCGCATGCCCATGTGGCTGACGCCTGATGTCATTTGACTGTCTATTCTGATAGGTTGTGACTCCTGATGTCATTTGACTGTCTGTTCTCTGATAGGTTGTGACTCCTGAAGACATCCGTCAGTTCTTCGAGCAGCAGCAGAGTCGCAAGAGACAGCGAGTCGACACTGGACGTTTTTACTGCACCTGACAACCTTTTACCTCCCACTAACCTTAAAATGACCTTTGACCTTTCTTGACCTCCCGACTGGGATCGTCCTCTATTTTTTATCTTCTTCCTATTTCTTGTGTTGTTTTCTGTTATTTCCTGTTGATGTTGTGGACTTTCTGGAAATTTTAAAGTTTTTATCTTCAGTTTATTTTGAACCTTTTGGACTTCCTGTCTTGTTGTCGGTTTGTGTTTTAGATGTCAGAGGTCACCGACATTAATGTCTCTTTGTATTGTCTTTGTGTTTGCTTTTTAATGAAAATTAATAAAACTGAATCAGCTGAATCAACAACATGGAGTCAAAAGTACTGTTTGATTATTGATGTCACAGTGGAAGTTTTAAATGTCTGCAGGTTGATTGTAAATGAAACCAAACGCTGTCTGAAGGAAATCAAAATTAAAAACTTGGAGAATATTTGAAAATGAAAAGCAGGAAATATTGTTACTAATCAAGTAAAATTTTGTAAAAACTCTTTACATCTGCACGACATCACAATTCATGATCAATAATGTCAGGGTGACGATGTCATCCAGCCCAGTTGCAAGCCGTGAGGAGGCAGAGCCAAGCTGCAGACTGAAGGAGCTACAGGCGATTGGTCAGAAAAGAGTCCAATCAGGAGCCGTGTTCTGGCCCTCAGCGTGGTGCTCCAAACTCTGCTCCTCTGAAATAAAATGAGATGTAATTTACTGATAAAAGGGTTAAAACGTAAATCCTGAACCCTGTCAGATATACATGAATCCAGGTTGTAGTCAGAAGTAAAAAAGCTTCCATCACTGTGTATAATGATTTTTGTAAAGAATTTCACTTTTTAGGAGCTTTTGTCAGAATATGTTGCCAAGATGGGCACGCTAACTGCCTCTGTTGGTGGTGTCTGCCAGCGAGATGCCAGTGTGACTATCGCTGTCTGAAGGAAGTGGCATGGTCGCTGGTAAAATGCCGTTAGGTGCCACTCTTTTGGGCACCAACCACCACAGCTGCTGCCGTTAATTGCAGCTGCTGGTAAACAGTTTGACCCCAGTGAATGATTGTGACATGTATAGTGTCACTTTCACTGACATGTTGTTTCTTGCTGCCAGTGTTCACCACCAGTCGTACTCTGAATGTGAAAAAATATGAGCAGTATACAGGATTTGATCCGATGCCCAACATAGAAACATGTTTACCTATCAAGTATACTTACTCATTTGATATGGTATCTACTGGGCAGATAGACTGCAGCCAGGTGTGGAGATTTAAGATGTGGTTATAACATTCAGCACCTCTGTTGGGGAGGAACTGGTCCTGTGACGAAGACACGTATGCTGCTGCCTTTAAGTGTTGTAAAAAGATGGGTGAAGTTTTTTAGAATTTCGGACATCTGGTTCAGGACATCATTGTAACTGATATGGACTATTACATTTCGGGTAGGGGCGTGTTTATCAAGAATAATTCACTCAACAATATCCAAAACCATGGCAAAAGGAAAACAGTCACTTCTGAATTTCTCCTCATATCTCTGATAATAGAGTCAACAATAACTAAAGAGGATCATCATCGGTGGTCACTCGAGGTGAGTATGACTGTCCTCTCCATTGGGTCACCTACTTGTGGGTCTTCAGATGGCTGTAGAGGCCGATCCACGATCCACATACTTTGGTGCTGTGTGGGAAGGAGAGAGTGGGGTTGGTTGGTGGTGGTTGAGCCTTTTCCTCTCTCGTCATTGTGGTGCTGTCGCTTCGTCACTGCAGCACAACGGTTTCATTTCATGACGTGCAGCTCCTTCCTGCACAGATTTCTTCCAGGAGCGCCTCTCCAGTGCAATGTGCTTCCATTTGCTCGATGTGATGTGGAATTTCAGACTGGTCTTGATATTGTCCTTGAAGCGTTTCTTTTGCCCGCCGGGGACTCGCTGACCTTCCTTCAGATGGGAGTACAGGATCTGTTTGGAGATGTGTGTTGGATGACATGGCCTGTCCATCGGAGTTGTTACTGAATTATTGTGGTGGTGATGCTGGTCATGTTGGCTTCCTCAAGAATGCTGATGTTGGTGCGTCTGTCCTAGCTGATCCTCAGAATCTTTCATAAGGATCTTTGGTGGTGTTGTTCCAGGGCTCTCAGGTGCCTGCTGTAGGTGGTCCATGACTCTGCTCTATACAGCAGGGTGGGGAGGACAACGGCTTTGTAGACCAGGAGTTTTGTTTGGGCTTTTAGGTCTCTGTCTTCAAAGAATGCCCTTGAGGTCTTCTGTGGAGTGTGCTGCGATGGCGTTGTCATCCGCATACTGAAGCTCTGTGATGGTGGTGTTCCTGACTTTGCTGTTGGCCTTGAACCTGCTACGGTTGAAGAGCCTGCCACCTAATAATAGACAACAATAACTAAAGAGGATAGAGGAAGGGTGGTGGGGTTCGGCCCGACAGGACAAGGAGACAAAGTGGGGTAGACCCATGGATGAAGCATTAGGCCGGGGGGTCCATTGCCTTGTCATGCTGTAGTGTTACATTTCTTGGTACCTTTAGGCCAAACAGGATGAGCCAAGAGTCTAGGCAGAGTTTGAGGGGGTGTAACGCTGATGGCGCTGGGACCCATCCCATGATACAGGTGACGGAGGTTGACACTGCAGGGCCAAAGGGGGCAAATCTCGGTCATCCTAACTATTAAAGCTGTTAGCCTGCTGGAAATCTGGTGATATCTCGCATGGTTCTTGCTGCCAACCAGAGTCCATGACTCCGGCACCTGTGGGGTGGAGCTGAATGGAGCTTTGGGTCTTGCTCCCATGAGGACCCATTGATCATCCACTTGGATCAGGGCAGTGAATCCAAAAAATCTAAGGACACCAGTGTATTTAGGAGCTTTTTGTCTTTCTGTATCTGATATAGTCTGGAAATACACTGATTTTGGTTGAGACAGATGCAGCTTCCACAGCCAGACATGGAGGTAAGTGGAGGCAAATCAGTCCAGGTAGATGTGGTAGCGGGAGACACAGGAGAACAGCAAAGACCAGTACAAAGACTTAAACCAACATGCCGCGAAGATCAGGATTTGATAAATTTAAAGAGTAAATTAAATCTTGTTTTTGTCGACCTCCAGTGGTTTAACTTCTCACCTTGCTGCAGTGATGTACAGGTGTACTCCAGTACACTGTGAGGTCACTGTTGAGTGCAGCAGAAAGCAAAACAAATTCGTCCTCAATCTTGAGACTTTTCTGAAAGGAAGTGATTAAATAAAAAAACGTGCTCTACTAATTTTTCCTTTCCTATGTATTTGAGGTAAAGAGAGACAAAAATGTTGGAAACACATGGTTTCATCTTAAATAATGTGTTTTATTTGATTATTATGTGTTGTATTTAGAATCTTAATCTTTGAAGTAACTCCAGCTGTTCAATAAATGTAGTGCAGTAAAAATATAAATATTTCCCTCTTAAATCTAGTGGAGTAGAAGTATAAAGTAACAGAAAATGGAAATACTCAAGCACCTAAAACGTGTACTTATTAAGCACAGTACTGCAGTAAATGTATTTAGTTACTTTCCACTACTGCTTTGTGTGTATTTCTGTTTAATATCACGAGTCATTTTCACAAACTGTCTCCTCTCATGTGTTTTCTGATGTTGAACAGATTTTAACCAGCAGGTCTGTTTCTGCACATCAAACATCACATTAACCGTTTATCCTCCATCACATCACTCATTCTCCATCAGTCCTTTTCTTCTCCTCCGTCAGCTGGTTGTACTGCAGAGGAAATCTAATCAGCGGGATTGTTGAGCTCCTCTGGCTGTTAACAGGCTGTTTGCTGACTGTTGGTACATTCAGATCAATTTACAAACAGTTTTCTGTCCCTTTAACATCTGTTCACTTTTATTGATCCAGTTTTTCTGCTGCAGTTAAAACTCAGTCTGATCTGTGACTTCACTGCTGTGATCAGCTCATCCTGCATCAAACTAACAACTTTCTCTAAGCTGAAGGTCATCGCTCATCAAAAGTATCAATCACTCAGTCAGCTGTCTGACTGTCCAATCAGCAGGCTGCTGGGGACCACTGCACCTCCTCCTCCTCTTCCTCCTCCTCTAGTCCTTCAGACTTTAGATTCAGTCTGACTGAACAGCTCAAAGTGGACACATCAACACCAAACAGAACAAACAGTAATTCAGCAGCAGCCAGAGTCCAACAGGTGCTGCTCGGTGGGCAGGTGTTGGTTGCTGAGACAATGGTGAGCGCTGTCCTGAGGATGATGGGAAATGTTTCTGTGTCGACTCTGACTCGCCCAAAAGAAATTCTGAAGGAGACAAAGAAGATGATCTACAGCAAACCTCCCAGAAACAAGATCGGAGCCGCGGTGAGTCTGAAAATACTAACTACCTAACCAGCTAACTAACAGACATAAGCTCAGAGGTGCCGTGAGTCTCTGAGAGGTTTTTGAGGATTCAGACAAAGAAAACAGATATAATCTGGTTTTAGTTCAGTGAGAGATCTGTATACCAGTAACAGTACTTTATAAGCTTACTGGTAAACAGTGCAGAGACTTTAGCAGCTGGAGATAAATGGATGAACTTTTCAGGATATGAGTTTTTATCTGTGTTTATATGATCAAAGGTTTTAACTGATTTAATATGACTGATAACATTTAGAGTCTAAAAAAACACGTTTAGTCTTTATTAACAGAGAACATCTTTGGGTTGTTCTCTGCAGTTTATCAATAACACGACAATCATCCTGTGAAACTGCAACTTTATTACAATTTTACACTTTAAGAACTTTTCAGGATATGAGTTTTTATCTGTGTTTATATGATCAAAGGTTTTAACTGATTTAATATGACTGATAACATTTAGAGTCTAAAAAAACACGTTTAGTCTTTATTAACAGAGAACATCTTTGGGTTGTTCTCTGCAGTTTATCAATAACACGACAATCATCCTGTGAAACTGCAACTTTATTACAATTTTACACTTTAAAAACATGTTATTTCACTTCTCACCTGATTTTAAGAAGTGTTTTCATCTTCATTAAACTCAAGAACATAGATGTTTAAATGTATATTTATATTTTATTGGTTTTATTACATTTTTATCACTTTTTATTTCTCATGTGCGACAGTTTTACACAAGATGCTATATCAATAAAGTCTGATAGATTGAAAATTTTGCTCTAACAGGTTTAAAGACACATTAGATTTAATTTAGAGTGACACATACGTAGTTATGATTTGTCTGAATACAGAGAAACTGAACGTCAAGTATTTGATTTTATTTTTCTGTTTATTGTTTTCTCCTTTTTTAAATGATCACATTACATTTGTCATTATACAGAATGAAAGCAGGACACAGATACACATTTTATAATTAATTAGTTTATTGATACAAAAAAGATAAATAAAAATAAATAATAATAAACAGAATAGTTTATAGAGAGAAACAATCCAATTTGATCTTTTTGTATTTTTCATTTCAGTTTGTTTGTTAAAGGGAGTCAGTTAAACTGTCTGCTAAGTGATCCAGACTAAAGATTAGACCAAAGACTAAAGATTAGATTAAAGACGAGACTAAAGACTAGAGCAAAGACTAGACTAAAAACTAGATTAAAGACCACACCAATGGCCAGACTAAAGACTAGATTAAAGACTAGACCAAAAGCCAGACTGAAGACTAGATTAAATACTAGACTAATGGCTAGATTCAAGAGTAGACTAAAGACTAGACCAAAGACTGCATTAAAAACTAGACTAGACTAGACCGATTAAAGACTAGACCAAAGGCCACACTAAAGACTAGATTAAAGGCTAGATCAAAGACTAGACCAAATACTAAAGACCTAAAGAACAGATTCAAGACGAAAAACTAGATTAAGAGAGGGGTTCAGGACTGTCAGAACCTGTTTGACCACAGTAAAAATAAACTCCAGACTACCCAAAATAAATTAATCTGGGTTGAGTTAAAGTTACCTCCCCGTACTTATCTTGATTCAGCATATTTTCAACAACTGAATTGGCTTCCAGTTGAAAAAAGAGTCATACAAATCAAGTTGGACTTTACCCATAAAATTGTTCATAGTGATGTCCCCAAATTTCTGGCCAACTGCTGTAATTGCTTCAGAGACAATCACAACTATGGAACAAGAGGCAGCTCAATAGATATTATTGTTTTTAGATTCAAGAGTTAAATGTGCAACAATACCTTTTTATACACAGCTGCAAATGAATGGAATAAACTTCCAGTGTCTCTGAAACTCATTGAAGCAAACAGACATTTTAAGCAGGCTATGAAGAAATAGCTAGCAACTAATCTTTCAGAATAAGGACCTTGCACAAATGAAGTCAGAGCTGTCTTTTCATGTTACTACTTTTGTGCGATTAAATGGATATTGTATTTGCACCAGTTTTAGGGTTAGGACTTGTCATCTTTGCTCTGATTGGTCGTTCTTATTTTGTCTCTGTCAGCAAAGTTTCTTCGTCATGTCGGTGTTTGCAGTGGCCATGTTGACTCCAGCTGCCTGGATCCTTCATCACCTTCCAGAGTACCGCCAGAGGTCTAAACAGAGTCCCAAAAACTGATCTTCATCATCTTCATCTTCATCATCACCTGCCAGATGCTCAAGTCTTTATTTACATAATTAAATATCACAAATCACAAGTTTGCCTTGAGGGGCTTCACAACCTGTACAGCATCTGACACCTTCTATTATTAGACCCAGAGACTGCTCTTCATCATCATCATCATCATCCTTGATCACCTGCCTTATATTAATATGACATATGACACCTGTAGAAGAGAGCTGTCAGATTGAAATAAGGGCAGCATATCTCTCTCCACGTGGTCCTTTATTTTGTTGAAAACCATTTCCACCATGCTGAGCTGGACATTTGGTTCTTTCTGCTTCTCTCTCTGGTTAAAAACTTTTAAAACAAAGTTGTTCTGAAGTTTGTACAAACAGGAAGTGTTTGTGTGTCTGAAGATAAAATAAAGCTTCAGTTTGTGTCTTTGAGCAGGAAACGTCTCTGTTTACTTTGTTCTGCTGGATTTACAGAGTTAATCACTTCCTGTTTGAGAACATCAGTTCCCACAGAGATTCCATGAATAAACATGAAAACTCTGAGCTGAGAGGAAGGAAGGTGGACATCTTCATCATATTCATCATCATATTTTAAAAAATAAAATAAGTTTAAGAAAAGTTAGAACAGTAAGTTTATTTTAATAAAATTAACAAACCTAAACATGTAAAACATTAAGTATTAAAGTGAAATCAGAATTAGCTGAAATAACTTGTTATTTAATACGGATTTAATGAATTTTTCTCAACTCCATCCAATTTTAGTTGAATTATTTTCCGGTGTATTATTAAATCGTTAGTAAGTAAATAACAATGATGTGTCACTGTTTAAACAAAGAAAAACTTATTATTGTGAATAGGAGACCCTGACATAAAATCCCAGATGTGTGTTCACCATAGACTGCAAAGTTAAAATAAAGTTAAAGTTCATATACACACACAACATGACAATGTGTGGTGTGTGACATTGGTTTATGCTACATACTTGGCCCTATACAAATAAACATTAGATAAATAATTGTGGAGCAGAACTTCATATAGATGAATCTGATGTGTGAAATTAAGAAAAACGAGAACTTTCAGACTGAAAAAGATTCAGGTGTGGGTTAGGGTATAGGGATAAAAACTCTATTGTGTACCCCTACCCAATTCTATATCTTCCTACGACAAACGGAACCGTAGGAATGATGTGTGGGATGATGTGTGTTTTGAGTGGGGTACAGTGAGTCTTTGACATAGCTGCCATAGAGTGCCATTGAAAGCTAGGGTTATGGGATAAAAACTACCTTGGGTTAGTAAATCACGGATTTGGATTCCACCACTGAAGGCAGGAATCTAGTTGCACAGTCCATCATTTTTCTTCTCATTGTGGCGGACCTACTTCTCATTCAGCCCTCTGGGCTGCATGGTGCTCAGCCTCTGTATCCAGATCTTTTCAGCTCTCCTCCTCTGAGCTGTGGACCAGCGTGGGTTAATCTGCAAAACAGTGGCTGAGAGAGCAGACCATCCATGTTCCGAGAAATGCTGTAGTAATGGAGTCTGTGTTTTTCTTTTTCGAAATATTGTATGTGTGTTGAGTGAACCTGATTAATAACGTATCACTTGTTTCCCCAACATATTGCAGTCCACACTGTTTGCAGGTAATTAAGTAAACACAATTTTATTGAGCGTACACTTCCATGAGTCTCTGTCCTGAAAACATTATTATATTGGTTGTGCACCCATAAGCGGTGCTGAAAAAATTCCCTGTGCCATTTAGGTCTGGGGTCAACCAGTGGTTGAATGCGAGCCCTGACTAAATAATCCTGCAGGTTCTTATTTTTCCTGTAAACAGCGATAATCCTATGGTCCTGTAGCAGCTGAGTTTCTTCTGTAAAGTTTTTAAAGTTGTTTATAATCACTCTGACCAGTTTAACAGCTGATGGAGAATATGTGGTGATAAGTGGAAGTACAGATGAAACTACCTGGGCTCTAGTCTCCTCAGAAAAGAGCGAGAGTACCCTCTAGTGGACAAGGCAGAGAACAGCACTTTTGTAGCTTGTTTAAAATCCTCCTGTTGAGTGCAGATTCTGTGGAATCTCAGTAGTTGTGACTTAATCAGTCCTGCAAATGTGTTTAGGATGGAAGCTACTTTTAAACAACAGAGCGTGAGCGTCCATCTCCTTGAAAAATACCTTAATGTCCAGTTTATGGCTTTGTAGAAAATCTGAGCCTTTGAAAGTGGTAGTATCTAAAAAGTCCACAGAGGAAGAGCTCAGTATGGATTTTAGTTTGATGGATGAGGTATGGCTGTTCAGAGCAATTACAAATGTGTCAAAATCCTCTCTCGAATGTGGCCACACCCCCCAAATGTCATCTAGGTATCTATAGTAATATAAAGGCTTTTTAGTGCAGGCTGTTAGAGCTGCAGTCTCCCACTCAGCCATAAAAATATTCGCATAAGCAGGAGCAAATTTCTTTCCCATGGCGGTGCCTTTAATCTGCAGAAACCATTCCTCATTAAATATAAAATCATTCCTTGTTAAATTGATCTCTAGCAGTTGTAAAAGTTCCTTATCGGGTCTTTTTGCATTCAGGTGTTTGTGAAAAACATTTTTAACGGCTTGTATGCCTTCTGCGATGTCAATATTAGTATAGAGGCTATCATTATCCATGGTAAACAGGTGGGAATTAGTGGGAATATGAAGTTTTTTAATTTTATCTATAAAATCATAGGTGTCTTTGATATAGCTGGCATGTGTGGTCGAGAGAGGACTGAGATAGTAGTCAAGGAACTCAGCTGTATGATACATTTCGCTGTCACAGTCTGAAACTATAGGTCTCCCTGGAGGGATCTCATGGGGTTTGCTCCACTTAGCAGAGTCCTTGTGGATTTTTGGCAGCATGTAAAAGTATCTGGGTCTGGGTTCAGAGCTGCCCAATAAATAAGCTTTTTGTTTGTAATTGATCAATTTCTTATCACATAATGTCTGTATAATCTTATCAACCAGTGGAACCGTTAGGGGTAGCTCGTATCCCAGAAACCTCCCCACGTCGTCCGACGACTTCGCGGTTGATAGAGGTCTAAGTCAATGCACGGGCCAGCGCATGTCACTCAGAACCCTCCGTCCATTATGTACTTTGACCCGACAATAGAGTGAGAAAAAACTGGGGTTAAGGTTAGGGTAAGGGGGTAATGACCACAATCGCCCAATGGGCGATCCTCAAAACGGCCAATATACCAAGAAGTGAATGAGCCATCCTTATATAGGCTGGTATGTGAGTAGCTTGCTCTGTCATGGTGTCAAGAATCATAGAACCGCAATGATCCATGGGAAATGTGGGCGTGGCCAAGTGTTTTATTTGAATAAGTTTTGATAGGAAGGTGGTAGAGACTTGGAACCAAGTTCCACTGGGGGGTTTTGGTGGTTGCCGAACACGCTGGATGTGGTCCCGAGTGGGTGGGAGGTCCGGTTCTGGAGATAGGTGATTGGCTGAGGCTTTGTCGCGTGCTAACTCTTGACAGGAAGGTGGTAGAGAGTCGGGAAGGTGGTCGGCGGGGGGGTTGTGGGACACGGGCTTTCCAACGGTACCACCCCCAAGTCTGTGCGACGTTGGGTTCCCGAGATGCAGTCATGTGGTGTGGAAGTGGGCGTGAAAATGGACAAAGTCCACGCCCAAAAAAGTGTCTTGTGGGAGGTGTGCAGGAGTGCGTTTCATGGGGTCCTGATTGATTTGGGATGGGTCCCCAGTGAAGTATTTTGTGAAGTTTAGTTAGGGCCAGCTAGGGCGTTAGGGTTTGGAGGTAGGTTATGAGATAAAAACTACTGTCGGTAGGGTACCAACTGGGATGTGTAGTGTGAGGGTTGGGTTTAGGCATGCTCCAGGGAGTGGTTAGGGTAAGGGCAAGACCACTGGGCAGGCTAGGGTTAGGGTTAGGGGTTAGGGGTAGCTCGTAGGGGGTTAGGGTTAGGGGTTAGGAACTGGGGCAAGGACCCGAGCCCCGAATGAACGGGAGCCCGGAAATGCACGGTCCTTCCCCCAGCTGGTCCCCACCCCCCAAGGTCTGGCAGACCAATCCCGGCCTTGGTCCTGAAGGGTGCGTTGACGGGATCGACCTCCTCGTCTCCCGTAACGCACCGTGGTCCATCCATCAGAGGGGTCTCCCATGATGGATGTAGTGCAGAATGTTTTTAAATATATTTAACTTAAATTATTTCAACCAAAAGAAAAAAAATATATGAACTTAGAATTTAGATTATGAAAACAAAAGTGTTTGTAAAAAATGAAATAAAAATGTGCTCAAAACCGCACTCCCAAGATGAAATGAAAATGTGCCAAAAACGCACTCAAAATATCAAATAAAAGTGTTTTTAAATCAAAAAGTTTCTACTGTTTTTAAATTGTTTCTCAAAAAAATGAAATCAAATGTGCCCTACTCGCGACGTTTCGACCGCTAAGGGTCTTCCTCAGGCAATAGAGCACAATATAGAAAGGCTTGCAGGAGCTCAAAGCAGACAACCTGTCCCTTCGAAGGCCAGAGCAGAAATGAGAGAGAACCATCTGTGTCCTATTTATACCCTCTGACGAATAGGGTTTCGTGAAACTGACTAATGTTAACCCTAATTTTAAATTCCGTGAAATGAATTATTTTGTAATGCAAACTTTGAACTTAGCTTTTAACCATTTATACTATATTTATATGTTTTTAACCGTTTTTATGCCAATTAAAAATTTAAATGACATTTAACTGTTTTTAGTATAATTCCCATAAATACCTATCAATTTTAAATTGTCCTTCATGAAATTCCTCCCCTAAGTTTTTAAACGTACTAAAATTGCCCAAGTAGTTTTAATTATTAAATTTTAAATTAATCAAAACTTTGAGAGGGGGTTGGGTATAGGAAAGGGGAGGGGTCCAAATTAGGATTAGGGAAGGGAAGGGGAGAGGTTAGGGTTAGGATAAGGGAAGGGGAGGGGTTAGGGGTGAAAGGGAAAGGGTTAAGGTTAGGATTAGGGAAAAGGAGGGGTTAGGATAGAAATGGGAGGGGTTAAGGTTAGGAAAAGAAAAAGGGAAGGGCTAGGTATAAAAAGGAAAGAGGTTAGGGTTAGGAAAAGAAAAAAGGAAAATGGTTAAATATAAAGGGTTAGGGTTAGGGTTAGGGTTAGGGGGTTAGGAACTGGGGCAAGGACCCGAGCCCCGAATGAACGGGAGCCCGGAAATGCACGGTCCTTCCCCCAGCTGGTCCCCACCCCCCAAGGTCTGGCAGACCAATCCCGGCCTTGGTCCTGAAGGGTGCGTTGACGGGATCGACCTCCTCGTCTCCCGTAACGCACCGTGGTCCATCCATCAGAGGGGTCTCCCATGATGGATGTAATGCAGAATGTTTTTAAATATATTTAACTTAAATTATTTCAACCAAAAGAAAAAAAATATATGAACTTAGAATTTAGATTATGAAAACAAAAGTGTTTGTAAAAAATGAAATAAAAATGTGCTCAAAACCGCACTCCCAAGATGAAATGAAAATGTGCCAAAAACGCACTCAAAATATCAAATAAAAGTGTTTTTAAATCAAAAAGTTTCTACTGTTTTTAAATTGTTTCTCAAAAAAATGAAATCAAATGTGCCCTAATCGCGACGTTTCGACTCCCAAGAGTCTTCTTCAGGCAAAAGGGCACTAAACAGGAAGGCTTGCAGGAGCTGAAAACATGCAACCAGTCTCTTTCAAAGCCAGAGCAGAAATGAGAGAGACCCGCCTTTGAGTCCTATTTATAGTCTCTGGCGAATAGAGTTCCGTGAAAAGGACTGTTTTTCAACAAAACTTCGAACTCAACTAAATTTCGTAAAATAAAATGTTTTTAACCCAAACATCGAACTTAACTTGTATTTCTTATTTATTCCTACCCTTTTAACCCTTAATATGCCAATTTTAATAGTAAAATGACTTTTAACTGTTTTTAATAAACTCCCATGAACTAATTGTGTATAAAATTATTGCTGTTTCTCCCTACATTTTTAATCCTGTTGGTATTCTAGAATTCCCCAAGTGGCTTTAATTATTTATTTTATTATTTTTTTATTTTTTTATTTTTTTAAAAAAAGATTATGTAAAGGAAGGGGTTAGGTGTAACAAAAAGGGAGGGGTCCAAATTAGGATTAGGAAAGGGAAGAGGAGAGGTTAGGGTTAGGATAAGAAAAGGGGAGGGGTTAGGGGCAGAAGGGAAAGGGTTAAGGTTAGGATTAGGACAGAGGAGGGGTTAGGATAGAAAGGGAAGGGGTTAAGGTTAGGAAAAGAAAAAGGGAAGGGTTAAATGTAAAAAGGAAAAAGGTTAGGGGTAGGAAAAGAAAAAAAAGGGGGGTGGTTAAATATAGAAAAAGAAGGGGTTAGGGTTAGGCAAGGGAAGGGTGGTTAGGGTTAGGCAAGAGAAAATAAAATAAAAAAATAAAAGGGTTAGGAACTGGGGCAAGGACCCGATCCCCGAATGAACGGGAGCCCGGAAATGCACGGTCCTTCCCCCAGCTGGTCCCCACCCCCCAAGGTCTGGCAGACCAATCCCGGCCTTGGTCCTGAAGGGTGCGTTGACGGGATCGACCTCCTCGTCTCCCGTAACGCACCGTGGTCCATCCATCAGAGGGGTCTCCCATGATGGATGTAGTGCAGAATGTTTTTAAATATATTTAACTTAAATTATTTCAACCAAAAGAAAAAAAATATGAACTTAGAATTTAAATTATGAAAACAAAAGTGTTTGTAAAAAATGAAATAAAAATGTGCTCAAAACCGCACTCCCAAGATGAAATGAAAATGTGCCAAAAACGCACTCAAAATATCAAATAAAAGTGTTTTTAAATCAAAAAGTTTCTACTGTTTTTAAATTGTTTCTCAAAAAAATGAAATCAAATGTGCCCTAATCGCGACGTTTCGACTCCCAAGAGTCTTCTTCAGGCAAAAGGGCACTAAACAGGAAGGCTTGCAGGAGCTGAAAACATGCAACCAGTCTCTTTCAAAGCCAGAGCAGAAATGAGAGAGACCCGCCTTTGAGTCCTATTTATAGTCTCTGGCGAATAGAGTTCCGTGAAAAGGACTGTTTTTCAACAAAACTTCGAACTCAACTAAATTTCGTAAAATAAAATGTTTTTAACCCAAACATCGAACTTAACTTGTATTTCTTATTTATTCCTACCCTTTTAACCCTTAATATGCCAATTTTAATAGTAAGATGACTTTTAACTGTTTTTAATAAACTCCCATGAACTAATTGTGTATAAAATTATTGCTGTTTCTCCCTACATTTTTAATCCTGTTGGTATTCTAGAATTCCCCAAGTGGCTTTAATTATTTATTTTATTATTTTTTTATTTTATTTTTTTTAAAAAAATTATGTAAAGGAAGGGGTTAGGTGTAACAAAAAGGGAGGGGTCCAAATTAGGATTAGGAAAGGGAAGAGGAGAGGTTAGGGTTAGGATAAGAAAAGGGGAGGGGTTAGGGGCAGAAGGGAAAGGGTTAAGGTTAGGATTAGGACAGAGGAGGGGTTAGGATAGAAAGGGAAGGGGTTAAGGTTAGGAAAAGAAAAAAAAAGGGAAGGGTTAGATGTAAAAAGGAAAAAGGTTAGGGGTAGGAAAAGAAAAAAAGGGGGGGTGGTTAAATATAGAAAAAGAAGGGGTTAGGGTTAGGCAAGGGAAGGGTGGTTAGGGTTAGGCAAGAGAAAATAAAATAAAAAAATAAAAGGGTTAGGAACTGGGGCAAGGACCCGAGCCCCGAATGAACGGGAGCCCGGAAATGCACGGTCCTTCCCCCAGCTGGTCCCCACCCCCCAAGGTCTGGCAGACCAATCCCGGCCTTGGTCCTGAAGGGTGCGTTGACGGGATCGCCCTCCTCGTCTCCCGTAACGCACCGTGGTCCATCCATCAGAGGGGTCTCCCATGATGGATGTAGTGCAGAATGTTTTTTTTAAATATATTTAACTTAAATTATTTCAACCAAAAGAAAAAAAATATGAACTTAAAATTTAAATTATGAAAACAAAAGTGTTTGTAAAAAATGAAATAAAAATGTGCTCAAAACCGCACTCCCAAGATGAAATGAAAATGTGCCAAAAACGCACTCAAAATATCAAATAAAAGTGTTTTTAAATCAAAAAGTTTCTACTGTTTTTAAATTGTTTCTCAAAAAAATGAAATCAAATGTGCCCTAATCGCGACGTTTCGACTCCCAAGAGTCTTCTTCAGGCAAAAAGGGCACTAAACAGGAAGGCTTGCAGGAGCTGAAAACATGCAACCAGTCTCTTTCAAAGCCAGAGCAGAAATGAGAGAGACCCGCCTTTGAGTCCTATTTATAGTCTCTGGCGACTAGAGTTCCGTGAAAAGGACTGTTTTTCAACAAAACTTCGAACTCAACTAAATTTCGTAAATAAAATGTTTTAACCCAAACATCGAACTTAACTTGTATTTATTATTCCTACCCTTTTAACCCTTAATATGCCAATTTTAATAGTAAGAGGACTTTTAACTGTTTTTAATAAACTCCCCATGAACTAATTATTGTGTATAAAATTATTGCTGTTTCTCCCTCACATTTTAATCCTGTTGGTATTCTTAGAATTCCCCCCAAGTGGTTTTTAATTATTTATTTTATTATTTTTTATTTTATTTTTTTTAAAAAAATTATGTAAAGGAAGGGGTTAGGTGTAACAAAAAGGGAGGGGTCCAAATTAGGATTAGGAAAGGGAAGAGGAGAGGGTAGGGTTAGGATAAGAAAAGGGGAGGGGTTAGGGGCAGAAGGGAAAGGGTTAAGGTTAGGATTAGGGCAGAGGAGGGGTTAGGATAGAAAGGGAAGGGGTTAGGGTTAGGAAAAGAAAAGGGTTAGGGTTAGATGTAAAAAGGAAAAAAAGCATTAGGGGTAGGAAAAAGAAAAAAAAAAGGGGGGTGGTTAACATATAGGAAAAAGAAGGGGTTAGGGTTAGGCAAGGGAAGGGTGGTTAGGGTTAGGCAAGAGAAAATAAAATAAAAAAATAACAGGGTTAGGAACTGGGGCAAGGACCCGAGCCCCGAATGAACGGGAGCCCGGAAATGCACGGTCCTTCCCCCAGCTGGTCCCCACCCCCCAAGGTCTGGCAGACCAATCCCGGCCTTGGTCCTGAAGGGTGCGTTGACGGGATCGACCTCCTCGTCTCCCGTAACGCCCCGTGGTCCATCCATCAGAGGGGTCTCCCATGATGGATGTAGTGCAGAATGTTTTTAAATATATTTAACTTAAATTATTTTCAACCAAAAGAAAAAAAAATATGAACTTAGGAATTTAAATTATGAAAACAAAAAGTGTTTTGTAAAATGAAATAAAAATGTGCTCAAAACCGCACTCCAAAGATGAAATGAAAATGTGCCAAAAACGCACTCAAAATATCAAATAAAAGTGTTTTTAAATCAAAAAGTTTCTACTGTTTTTAAATTGTTTCTCAAAAAAAATGAAATCAAATGTGCCCTAATCGCGACGTTTCGACTCCCAAGAGTCTTCTTCAGGCAAAAGGGCACTAAACAGGAAGGCTTGCAGGAGCTGAAAACATGCAACCAGTCTCTTTCAAAGCCAGAGCAGAAATGAGAGAGACCCGCATTTGAGTCCTATTTATAGTCTCTGGCGAATAGAGTTCCGTGAAAAGGACTGTTTTTCAACAAAACTTCGAACTCAACTAAATTTCGTAAAAT
This sequence comes from Macquaria ambigua, assembly GCA_008360985.2. NCBI lineage: Eukaryota > Metazoa > Chordata > Actinopteri > Centrarchiformes > Percichthyidae > Macquaria > Macquaria ambigua. The sequence continues at coordinate 1,388 of VMKM01003289.1, read as the reverse complement.
AAAATGTTTTTAACCCAAACATCGAACTTAACTTGTATTTCTTATTTATTCCTACCCTTTTAACCCTTAATATGCCAATTTTAATAGTAAGATGACTTTTAACTGTTTTTAATAAACTCCCATGAACTAATTGTGTATAAAATTATTGCTGTTTCTCCCTACATTTTTAATCCTGTTGGTATTCTAGAATTCCCCAAGTGGCTTTAATTATTTATTTTATTATTTTTTTATTTTATTTTTTTTAAAAAAATTATGTAAAGGAAGGGGTTAGGTTAGGGTTAGGAAAGAGGGCCTGAGCCCTTCCCCCGGAGGGGAAGACTGGTGCACGGGCCCTCCGACCCATGTACCCCCCGTACCCCTGGCCCCAATCATCTGGACGGGTGCGCGGGCGACGGCGTCCCCAACGCACCACAGTCCAATCATCCATGTTTGATTTGTAATTATTTTTTAGTTTTTAATTTTTTAATTTTGTACTTTTTTTGTATTTTTTGTTTTTTAGTTTTTTTTGTCTTTTTTGTTTTTTAAGAAAGCGTCAAAAAATAAAACAAAAATCTAAAAGCGCTCCCCCCAAAAATGGGGAAGGAAAAAACAAACCACAATAAACAACTAAGGAAGGGTGTGCAAAATAACGACGTTTCGATCAATCAAGATCTTCTTCAGGCAAAAGCACACCAAAAAACGAAAAAAGGCTTGACAACGGCAGAGCAGCAAAGCAGTGTGTCTCCATGAAGAGCCAGAGTCAGAATGAAGGCTTAATTGAGTTTGCACTAAGCACACACACTCTCTCTCTCAAATGTTTTGGCTCCACCCTCTTTTCTGTTAACTCCTTAGTGTCCAAAAGAACTTTGTTTAACCTGTTATCCTCCCCCTGAATTGAAATAAACTTTATTTCCCCTAATTTACCTTTAATGTACCAAAATAATTTAACCCTTTATTGACCAAATTTTAAATCTGTAAGCTTTTTAAATAACTTTTTAAACCCTTATGCACTAATTAATGATTTTTACCAGCTATTTATGCTTTTTAACCATATTAACCCTTTTAGACATTTTAACCCCTAGTGTACCAAATTGTTTTTAATAAAAATATTTTTAACCCTTTGTACTGCCAATAAAAATACCCAAATATATCCCCTCCCCGTCGTTATGTATTATTTTAATTATATATTTATTTAACTGTTTATTAGGGGTGTGGGGGTTTAGGGTGAAATAGGGCTGGGATAAAGATACCAACTTAGGTTTAAGCAAGGGAAAGAATCTTAGGGTTAGGCATGGGTTAAGATGGTTAGGGTAAGGGTAGGGGTTGGGATAGGGCTAAGTAAACAAAAAAACTTAGGTTTATACAAGGGTAGAACTTAGGGTTAGGCAAGGGGCGGAATTTAGGTTTAG
>VMKM01003288.1:0-40993 GCA_008360985.2 Macquaria ambigua | reverse complement strand
ATCATTAACCTGCCCACACAACCATACACTCTCAATGGGGTCTTACAAACTAGCAAGAAGAAATGAGCTTGCGCCTTGTGTGCAAGCTCTAAATTCACTCACTTTATTCACAGCTGCACCAACATAATCATGGGAGGTGTTTTTTTAGATACACTAGAAAATAAACAGGCATATATATCAGATATCAGATATTGGGTTGGTGTATGGCAAGCCCTTTTAACATTTAATCAGTAGGGCTGACTAGTAGTGATTTAGTTTTCACCAGTGGAAATGACATTTCAACATGTCAAAATGTCCACGTGACTAGTTAAAATGTTAATTTAAGATATCTGGTAAACAATTTTGACATATATATTTACACATTTAGAAATTTCATTTCGACTAGTCCAAACTGATTTAAAGATATCTTTAATTTAATTATAGTAAGAATAACAATTACAAATATCTAGAATTGAATTTCCACATATTAAATAAAGGATTGTGACTAGTGGAAATGTAATTTCCCATTTCAGATATCAACAACTGCTTTGCTGATATGCTTGTGAAGTCATGACCCGCCCTACTCTGCCTCTAGGCCAGGCCACACCACCAGCCTGAGCAGCGCGTGACGGCTACCTCACTGAACTGCTGCAGCTTGCACGCATGTGGTGTCCACACAGGGAGCGTTAATGCTGCGTCGCTGCTGCTGCCAGCCCTGTCTTTCTACATTGAGTTTGCCTTTGATAATGGCCATCAATAAAAGAATGTTTCATTTCATTTCATGATACATTTCATTTATATTTAGTTTAGACAGAAAAGGGTTAAGAGGCTTGTGCTCAATTGTATCTAGGGAGTTAAAAAATGTTTTTTTAACATCTGTGACATATTCTACATACATACATTACATTCTTACTAAAATCCCAAGCCGACATATCAATAATTTAATTTTGACTAGACTCTGGAATTCCATTTAAGATATCTGTAATGTAAGAACAACTATAGAGATATCTACTATGAACATTGCCACTAGTAAGAATTTAACTGTTGATATCATGACATTTCCACTAGTGAGAACTGAATTGTTGATATCTTTAATTACAATTACTACTAGTGAAAATTATATTATGGATATGTTGGCTTGGAATTCTAACTAGTCAAAAAGCAATTGTTGATATCTACAATTGCCCCCACTGATTAAATGTTAAAAGGGCTTGCCATAGTATGTGTATACACTGAGTAGTCTGTGAAGGACATTCAGCATCTATCAGCGATTATGGTGGAATCTATAGCCTTTTCCCCACTGTCACCATTTATAATCCCTTCCTATGTTCCCTTATCTGATTGCGACCCCAGTCACAAGCTTCTCGGTGTGAGATTACAAACATCTGGCGGGTCATCTACTCTCAAGCTGTTATGATAAACTCGGCAGCAGAAAGGGCTTCTGGACAGCTACAGGGAAATTTAGTGATGGAATATCCCACACAACCGACGTCCTAATGTAATGCTTTGTCATTGCAATGAGATCCACCACCTAATGCCCTGCTGGTGTGGATATGTGATTAAAAAGCGCAATCTGAGAGGTTTGTATAGACTGATATGCAGTATATCACTTCACAGCCAGAGTTTCTCCTCTTAGCTGCATTTTTTTTCCAGTGTTATCTAGTCTACTAGGGTGTCAAATGTAGTATTTAGACAGCATTCGTGAAAGAAAAAATTAGAAATATACCAAATTGCCTCTGGATGTTAAAGAAAACACTGAAATTGTGATGAGGGGAAGAATTATATGCTCCTCCTGAATTTTCTAGTCTATATACAACCATTACCATCTTCAGATCAAAAAGGCTGTTGAATCCCATCCAAAACATCTGACACGCAGGGTCTGGCAAAAGATCAAACTAAGCACCTAATGGAGAATTGAAGCTTGTTAGAAAGTTCTTACAGGACTGGGCTGTTACTGAAAGTTAAAGAGAACATTAGTAGAGTTTACATCGCAGCTTGTGTGCTAAATATTAACGTTTTAATCTTAATCCTAGACTCTATAACTGGAAGTACACAACGTCTTTTTTAGTTTTAGCTTTTATCTTCTTTAGCCATGCTGGGGGCATGGCTTTAGGGATGGCAATGTTGGTCCAGACTGAAATATCTCACCAGCTTTTAGATGGATTCCAACACTTTGGTTCATGATTAAGTACCCGCAAAACTAATGACATTCCCATCAGCCTCGGCTGTACTAGTGCTAATTACCAAATGTTAGCATGCTAACACACTAAACTAAGATGGTGATCATGGTAAACATTACACCTGCGTAGCATCATTGTGAGCAAGTTGGCATGCTGATGTTAGCATTTAGCACAAAGCAGTGCTGCACAGCCGCACAGATTCTTAGTCTTGATTTCTCCTATGGGTCAAATCATTAAAAAATAGATAATACCAAACAACTAAAAAAATAAGAGTAAACATTTGCAGTGTGGAGAATAATTCATTTTATTCTGCATTATATGCAAATCATGGACGTCGTTAGGTCCATTTTAGGGGGGCTTTAGCCACCCTAAAATATTCCTAAGCCCCCCTATAATTTTGGGTAGAATTTTTTTTTTTTCAATATTTAAAATTAGTGCAGACATGCACTTAACACGAACCAGCAAGAAAACGAGTCAAACTATAATAAGCATAAAAGTTTGTTTATTGAATAAAATTATCGTTATGATTCCCAGCCCTCATTGGCTACTAGCTAGGTAGGCGGGCATATGTTTCCAAGCTGGATCAAATGTTATTGCTCGCTTTAGCGTTCCTGGGGGGTATTCCAAGTAGGTGGTTAAATCATAAACCTGGGTAAATTAAGCTAGTGGGAGTGGTAAACCTCCTAATAGAGTAGCCTGCTTGCTTTGTGTAGTTAGGAGAATGAGGACTTAGCCAGGTTTGCCACTTAACCACCTACTTGGAATACCCCCCTGAGGCCGGCAGAGTTGTTCGCAGTGAATAATAGCCTACACGAGATTGTAAGTTGATGTCATTGTTAATTGCTTAACGTTACCTACGTTTACCTATGGGGGAGAAAAGGTGATATTGTACTTGATTAACATTGATTTTGGCAGCTAAATGGAACGTTATGGAAAATGCAACCATTGTGAACAACCAAATTTAGGCTATATTAGGCTAACAGCTGTCCATATTCTGTCCCATTTCTCTAGTAGGCTATTTCAACACAACATCAGTAGCCTAATGTTAATTATTGTGAGTGAAAACTAAATGGCATAGTAGCATTAGTTTTGGCATGAGAAAATTTAAACTGTCTTTCAATTCATTGGCTAGATGGACATAAGAAGATTTTTTAAGAGAGTGAGTGAGGAGCAGGAGCAGGGAGCTGATGCTGAGGAGGTCTGCGTGATCGAGGTCAGTAAAGGTCTACAGAGAAAACAGGAGTGAGTCCAATGCACCGTTATGAATGAGGCGTTTGGCCGCAACATAGTGCAACGCTTTCCTCGAGTTAAAAATGATAAAATGTTGCAAATGTCACATATAAGCTGAATCGGAACCGTAGGAAAAGTTTCAAAACGTTGTGACCGCTGAACTTGGCCAAGAGTGAAAAGTCGAAAAGAAAGTAATCCCCATATTTATATGCATTTAATCAAGCTTGGATAAAAACACAAAACAAACAGCAAGTGATGGCCCACGTGTAATGCATCTCAAACTCGACCTAGGTGTTTTTTTCCCCTAAAGGAGTTGTCTTATATTCATGCACTTTATGCCCTTATTTCATATTTAATTCTGGCAATCTTGAAGACACCTCCTCTGTTCCATAACATATGCTTCTTTCCTATGATGTTATTGTACATTTATGATGACTTTTATTTTGGGCTAAACTAAGTAGTAGTATGGCACCTTCCTTAGTTTTTTTTAAATTTGTGTTTTAACTCATCCCATAGCAAGCAATTAAATAATGAAGGCTGGTTTTGAAATAGCACAGAAATGTTAAACTTCACTATTAGTTTAAGCCCATTTGTTTATTTGATATGTGCTCTGAAAAGTAAGTGTCCCCCAAAAGGTTAACGTATCTTGTATACTCATTTGGCAGAATAAATGTTTGAGAAATATTCATTTGTTCTTTATTGTCAGATTTCACGAGGATTTTGAACTAAGCTAGTTGTAATTAAACTAATTAAATAAAAAGGACCACAACATTTCCTCCTGTTCAGTGCATTAGACTGAAATAAATAGCTTTATTTGGAAATATAACATATTTAATTTCTAATGGATATATTTGCAAACATCTTTCTTCATAAACATAAGACGCCTCTAATGAACTGATTTAGGCTTATTTTTAATAAAAAGAAGATATCCTGAAGGAAATGAAAGTGATCCATATAACAGGTTGCGATAAATGTTCTTCAAATAATGAATTAATTGACGAAGCCTTTGTAGGTGCGATGAAATAGCATAGCGCGTGCATTCTAATACACACTCCTGGGGCTAAGCCCCCCCTATCTCTCAATCCTAGTGACGGCCCTGATGCAAATCATGATCAAACTACATGTCCAACTAAATATTTTTGCATTGCTCCCAAAATCCAAAGGGATGCAGATTTGCATTACTAATTGTTTAGCATTTTAGTTAGAGACAATGACAAATAAGCAGATGTCCAAACAGCAACTGTGGCTTTGAGCAATTAATCATTTCTCAAGCACTAAATCTGACTCTTTTAATTCCATTTTCCATCTACTTTCATCAAGGCTGAAAAAGGACAGATGTGCCATAAACTGAGATTTTACATCACACTTTGGGCAAATCTGTGACTTCAGCCAGGCGAGTGTACTTCAATGAGCACCTGAGATACAAATTATGCATTCGTGCTCTCAACCCGCACTGCTCCGTCTCCTTGTAACAACTTCATAGACATTCAGGAAACAGAATTTCACTAACACCAAATATAACTCTTGAGTGTGGCAGGAGACTCAACCAAGGAAACTTTCAAATGAATCTACCTGCTAAGGCACCCTTCAAGGTCTCTATCAAAATTTTACTGTTCCCTCACAGTTAGCAAGCCCTGCAGTGCAGATGCAAAGATCTTTCAGGGAAGAGGAAATGAAGGGGAGGGAGGCAGAGACAGGGTGAGAAGGAAGGAGACATTAATAAACAAATTGTGAATCCTCCATGTCTCTATCATCCAACCCTTTCTTTCTGTTATTCTCGCCCATATCTAACAGCTGGTGGCACAAAAAGGGAGAGAGTTTGTTTTGATGTTTGCGCAGAGTTGAGGCAATAAATTGGACAGGGATTTAGCAAATCAGAATTCATTGCAGAAACTTTCTGATCCTGGAGGTTCAAGGGCTCTGGATAAACAAGACTGATTGTTTCAGAGGCATGCATATATTACCCCTATTTGAGCCTGAGCTATTACACACAGACAGCTATGGGAATATAAGCCAGACTCATATCGAAGGGATTTTGCAGAAAAGCATGGCTAGATCAGTGGATTTCTTTATGCAAGTGAAGCAGGCATTGAGAGACATTCCTTACAAAATGCTCAAGCCACATGACAGACATGATGTTAAATGTCTCGAGTCCTGCTCAAACAATATGCATGACAGAACAGTTCGTCAGGGGCCAAAACAAAAAGAACAGCTGTCATGTTCCCTTTTCATCATAAATGTTGCTGACAATAGCGGACAGCAAAATACTGACAATATTAAGAATAGGCTCAAAATATCACAGCCATCATCATCTCCATCCTCTAACATGACCTCAGAGTTCAGAGGGAAAAAAGCATCTCTAATAATACTGTGCAGAGGGCGTTGACAGGCCAAATTCACAACATTTTGCCACACACTTCAGAGACAAGAAACTTAATATTTATGCAGTTCACATAAGGAACACCCAGTTAGTTCACCAACTCTCCACTAAGACTGTGCCTGCATTTGAGATCTTCATTTTCCAGAGAATGTAATCTCAGGGAGGTTATTTAATTTGCAAGCTTTGTCCCCTTTCAGACAAGTGGAAACTCCTTTTAGTGGCAATAAGTATGATTTTTACTGCCCCATTGCACCAAATGTTCTTAATATATGCTGAAGGGGGACACCGTTAATGGGGTTGTTGATCAATACCAATGACTCAACGATTACCAGGTGCTGAGATTTCTGGCCTTCAAAAATAGGAATAAAAAGTCTGTGCCCAGTGGGATTTCAAGGCACTTCAACCCCCCAATCTCCAGTGCACTCCCACACACGCACACACACACACAGTAGTTTTAACCGCTCATTTCATTTACAAGGATTTTAAAGCCTTTTGATATACTGTAGTATTGCATTTTTCTCTTTCTTGTTGGCTTGTTCTGTTGTGAAAATGTGAGATTGTTGTTTAAGTCAATTGCAGGATGACTGTAGACGATGTCATGGGTCAGAGGATGCCGTATCAGAGACCTGAGTGGGAGGAGATCAGTTGTATTGATATGGTAAATCCCGCTGGTTGCCAAAGAGGTCAGTAAAGATGGTCACAGATTAGGGTAAGATGCCCATTTACGTTGTGCTTTGTGCTACAATGAGTTGTTGTAGTTTCAAATTCAGTTCAAAAGTAAAGATCTGAGAGTTCAGAGTTTTAGGAAATAAATAAGGATCCTGCACATGAACGGCTTTGTGAACTTTCTCATTAGGCGAGTCGTGCATCTCTGTTACCAAACAAACATAGCAATTACAAACTGGGTACAGGAAACTTTGTATCTGAGGTGCTGTCTAAAAAGTGTTTCTACTGCACAAAGGCAAACTATCTCTTACTGTAAAGAGACAGTAATTGAAGTAAAATGCACAGGCTATTCTGGTCAGTAGTTAGACTTACTGTAACTTTTAACTTCAGACCTCACCGTGTAAAGACTTCATCGTGGAAAATGACAAAATGAAGTTACTTATTTACGAATACCATCTCTGCTACAAAAGGTGGCTCATTTACTGATGAATGCAAATTAGCAGCAATTCTCAGGTAGGAGCTCTGGCAATCAGTAGGTTAATATGCCGTTTTTTTTAACATGATACAACTACCTGAGCTCCAAAGAGCCAAGATCAGCTGTACCTAATCTTCAAATCGTCAAAAAACTGCATAATTATTTAATATGTCAAGGGGATGGGGGTTGTTGACTATATCAACAAAAAAGGAACACAGGAAGTACAAAAACTGACCAATAGGGGTGTGATAGATGTTAGTATACTGTATAAAGGGACTGATGAATGCTGCTAATAAGAACCCTTATCACTCACCGTTGTTTTAGTGATTGAAATGGTTAGCAACTTCAGAGTTATTTTGGATTAATAATTAAATTAAGTGTCTGTCCATGAATATTTACAGCACATATACTGTATTAGTGCTGAAATGACTGGTCACTGATTACTTTAAACTATTCATCAGTTATTTATGTAGCAAAAATGCCAAAAAATGTCTGTAACGAATCGTTGCTTTTCTTTGTTTTATATAACTGTTAAGTGAGTATCTTTGAGTTTTGGACCATTGGTTGAACAGAACAAGCAATCTGAAGACGTCACCTTAGGCTCTAGGAAACTGTGACATGCATTTTTCACTATTTTCGGACATTTACTAAAATTATTTATTTATTTATTTATTTTATTATAAAAAATAATCAACAGAAAATTAATGAAAATTGTTAGTCACAGCCCTAGTGTATATACAGTTAATTACAGATTTATATAAAAGTTATTTAACACCTCCAGTATTTCTCTACTACAGCCATACTTTCTCTCGTCCTGGTTGCAACTTTCCAACAATAGCGCTGTGGAACTATATAGCCTCCACTTGTCTCCTCCTCATCTGTACTGCCAGTTCTATATTGAATTTATGAGTGCATTGTGCAACATAAGCAACTCCTCTCCTCCCCCCATGTTTCAAGTGAAGCACATCTATTTTCTGTTGCAGCTGCGGATTAATTGGCTTGAGAGCAGAATGTCATTATTAATAGTATCAGACAGATCTCAACCCCTGGGATGAGGGGTACAGTGGGAGTTCCATTACACTCTGCCAAGCTCCATCTACCACCTCGGTACACTGATAAAAACAAACCATGTGGATGCACGCGCCACATCAGAGCCATGCATTACATATCAGATCAGCTCAGTTTTCTCCATGAGTGACTTATTGTAGCGTATATACCATATATACCAGATTCCAACAGTGTGTCTATCAGAGTGTTAGACTCTGGAAAATTCCATTTCATAGGTATCTGAGTAAGCTTGCATCCCTGATCCACTGTAAGAAGTCTATTATGTGTTTGCTACCTTCCATATACTTTATGTAATGCTTGGGGAAAGTTGTTCTTTTGGTGTGCCCCACTGAATATGATGCACAGTGTAAATGAATGTGGCCCCTTAAATACCGCTCATGCTGAACAGGAAGCAATCAACAATCCACTACTTCAGAGAGAGAAAGCATCATATTATTGGTCCAGATTCCTATTAAACCTAAAACATAGAGGTCGTTTTTTCATAAAAACCAAATGGATGATAGCTTAACTTGCACCTGACAGAACATGACTTTTCAATATGACTGCTCCGAGCGCTGTCGCAATACCACGGGGTGTTTTTGTGGAGGAATTCATCAGCTGGTGGAAGGTCATCTGAGAGGCATTCACCCCACGAGCCCTTCTTGGAATAGAACACATTAAAAGAGGGATGAGCCTCCACTCAGGGAGGAGATTTGCTGGTATACTGTAGGCTGAAATATCACCGTATGTCAGCACGGTTTTGATCGGTCAACGTTTTATCCAGAGATGACAAAAGAAATCTTCTTAACCAGAAAAACGTTGTCCTCGAGCCACTTTCTGTCAGTCAGTCAACACTTCAATGTCATTCATTTAATGACAAAGTGCTAAGCTGTTGTACAACAGCATTACAAGCCTAACCAGGGACAAGGACTGCCAATTAGCTACAGCTAGAAGCCCTATATACATTGCATCAGTCGCATTTTATTTAAATGTAACAATGCTTACATGTATCGTCCCTGTCAAATCAATTAACAAATAAATAAAAAATAATTAATTCAGTGAGACGCACTCACATGTTTGTATTACAGAAACATTGAACAAAATCCATACAGTTACTACAAATCAACTACATTTTCACTTTTGTTTCTAGAATATATTCTGTGTGAAGAAATATTTAGCTTAAGCATGTCTCTTATTGAGTGACATATTCTAAACAAAAGACAACTGTAATCTGGTATCTAGATTAGCATATTTAGCACTCCATACTTTATGTTTAAAGCTGAAATAAATGATTTTTGTGGCCACGTAGGTACAGAAAAAAAAAAAAGCTAAAAACACAATGTCTAACACATCACCTTAAGTTGTTATGGTATACCTGTTTGCAAACAATTGCCTATTGACACATCCAGCTGCCTTCTGCAATCAAGGTTGATAAGAGTGGTGTTGTGGGCTGGAAAACAAATGTGCTAAAAGATGCTAAAACACTTGCTAGAGCAACAAAGCTGTGTGATAATAATCCTCTGTGGGTTCATCATTATGAGCAATGTCTTTCACATTACACATAATAATTTCAGAATATTGATTAGTGCAGCTTTAAGTCTTGTCAGTGGTAGCTGAATTTGTCCATACTGGTTATGCTCTGCTGTTTCTATTCTTGTAACAACACATTTTCACAATCTGTTTGGCCTGATGGAATTATTGGTGATATTCATGAATGGTAATTATGGCCTGGACATATGGGCAATACATAAGGGTGCGTTTAACATAAGGGTGCATGTAACATATTTCACAGCTTCATAAAAACATGCGATTAAATTATTTTTTCCCCTGTTACTAGGCTTAGCCTTTTCAATTTCCATGTAAAATAATTTTCATCATTTGTAATGGGATTAAAACCACCCAGGCCAATGCAGTAAAACATTTCTTTTCTATGCCACATGAAAAAATGTTTTTTGTGTTAAAGCCACTGACTGTCACTTTGTGACCATGGCCTGCAATGTTGGCTGTAACTTTGGTTTCTCACATAAAAATTCAGGCTGGACCTGAAAGGCACAAAGGAAAGGAATGGTTGTGGAAATAGGTTAAAACATTGCAAGGATAGGACCATACATAGCCTAAGTAATTTTGTTAGCACATCTTATAGCAGAGCATTTTAGAATTATTTCCTTTGTTTCCATAAAGATATGCATTAATGAAACCTGTAAAGCTTTTACGCACTGTCAGAGCTATTTTGTAAAGCTTAATGCTACATTAAATTTCAGAAGGGGAAAAAAAGAAAAAAAAACACTTATGAAGCTCCAGTGCTTCTTCAAATGTATCATCACATCATAAATAACAGATTCAGGCTGCGTTTCCTTTAGCACTAATATAATCTCTGCTGCTTTTAGAATACTCTACTATACCCGACTGGTTGTTACCATTTTACACAATCTCACATTCAGCATTTATAATGTGTCCTGATTGCTGTGTTTGAGAAGCTGCATTTTGAAGACTCCAAGTGACTTCCTGGAGGAGGCTGATCAAAAGCTTCCTCCAGTGATGACAGGCAGGATACTGATGTGGAACTGCGCTCATTGCCGGTAACACACATTGGAACATTACCCAATGACAAAAGTTTATGCTTCTTTATGTTGTGTGCTCACAGAGAAGGTATGTGGTTTGTGTGGTGAAAAGGCATTTTTAGTACAGGAGATTAACATTGTGTTTGACGACAATTTGTTTTGGCTCATCCAGGAATGCAAGGTGCGTTGCCAGAAATGCCAGCTGGAACAGGGAGCCTTGTGTGATTATGGAGAAAGCTGTGAAAGCTGCCAGGTACTGCAGCTACCATCTCCCTCAGCATATTGTTATGAAACCTTGTTTTATGGCACTTTCAAAAGAAGTGTCTCTAACCAGTCTCCTTCAAAATTAATGTTTTCCTATATTTATTTGCATTTTCTGGGCGATTAGATAAGGAAACTGAAATGTCAAAGATGGTGTACAATACTGAATGTAAACAATCTACATGCATGAAGTTCAACAAGGATATGTGAAATTTTTGGAAAAAAGTGTGTATTGTATATTGTTTTTAGCAAAAACTACTCCTATTCCTAGTACTACAAAAAGATATCATAACAAAAATTGTAATATGTACTGTATATAAAGCAAATCAAAATTAATAGATTTAAAAAGGTGAGAGCAGACACATTCTGTAGTTAAGATTCAAGATGCTTGATTCTAGCTTTTGGTACTCCTGACTGAGACAGGTGTACTGAGAGTTGTAGCAGCATAAAAAGGAAGAGGTATGAGCATGGATGACCTTCCCTAAATCTGAGGAGTAGGAAAAAAACAACCTGATATTTAATGGTTCTCTCTAGCAGGAATCAGGATAAACTCTGCTCTTTACCTGCTCTTCAAAAGCAATGCACTAAAATCCTGCAGCACTGCACTCCAGTACACTTCTGCCCAGCCAAAGATAGAGTCTGTTTACGCCACTAGAGTTACTCTCTACAGTAGTCACAGATGCAGTTCAGTCTTCAGATTTAATTTCAGAGAAAATAGTTGGTCAGCGGTGAATGAATCCACAAAAGTATCGACATTTCTGTAAGGACGTCAATAAATCCAGATTTCAGCGGCTCATTTGTCGTCTGTATGTGTTTACTGTTACAACAGCATCACTGAACAACACCATTCACTGTGGGTGAAGGCTAAGCAAATGTTTTACTGGCCAAGCACAGTGTGACTTGTTGAGTTGCACATGCAAGTCACATTAAACAATTGCAAATGCAATTCCTATGACTATGGTCTTATTTCCCACCAAATTGAATTGATTTTTTTAAAAATATGCTGCTAACTAACAAACAAAAAGCATTCATAGAGAGCATACCTCTACCAATGTTGCACAATCCTCCACCATTGTTGGTAGAAGTTATAGAAATGGTTGATTAAAAATGTTGTAGAAATGTTTCATCTGGATCCAGATATGCATCAAAATATAAAAAGGAAACTGGATACTTGCCAGAATTTCTTCCATTTAAGTAAGTGCAGCAATTCATGAGAAAATTGTTAATGTTAAAAAAATGCCATATCTCACTGAGTGTCCACACAGTGTCCACACCAAAAGTTATCACTTGCTCATTGGCCCAAGGCTAAACTTTTCAGATTACTTTGATGGAAATCTGTCGGCAGTTTTTAAGATATCCTGCCAAATTGTGAACAAACAAACAGGATTTAAAGATTTGAAGCAATGTATACTAAAGTGCATAGAAAAACTAAAAGTGGTAATTTAGCACATAGGTCAGTGTTTAATACAATACACAACCATTTGAAACCAATGGGCAAAGCTATTATTTTCTGTCACTGTCAGTTGTCAAACAGTCCTGCATTCACAGGTCTACTGTATACCACTATTACCAGAGTTTCTTTGGAAACACGAGCACAATCATCATGTCCAGTCCATTCCTCAACACCCCTCCTCCTTCCCGTAAGCCTGCCAAGAGAAGCATCGATGAAATGTGTTTCCCTGACTTGTGAGAATGACTGGGGTATTTGATTTTAGCCACAGTAACTGAGGTAATCAGAGGGTGGTGAGAAGTGCACAACGGCAATTTCCGGAAAGGTCACCTCTCTAATGAGGAGCATTAGCCCACTCACCAGCCACAGAGGAACTGAGAACCATTTTGTGGCACACAAGCAAGTGGAGGCTGGCAGCTGAGGTGGCTTCAGGAAGCAAGCTTTACAGGTGATTTCTCTCTGTGGGTTAACCATAGTCAGAGCTGACCTCAGAAAAGGAAACTAAATGGATAATGGAGGTTTTTAAAGCAGTTAATGTGCTCCAGCCTACTGTCTACTCTTTTCAAGGTAAATCTTTTAGTCTATCCATAATGGAAATGGTTAACATGGCTCATGACTGTGTATGAATATTCTGTCGAGGTCTTTTCACATTGCAACTGATCTAGTTTTGAAAAGATCACTGCACTCATGGAACAATGTGAACATGTTAGAAAGCCAAAAGAAAGCTCTTCACAATTAGGTGTAAGTATAATATGCAGTAATCTTGTAACACAACACCCATAAACTGGACACACGTTTTTACACGGTTTTCCCACTTTATGCCAAAGAGATAAGAGATGAGAGAGGCTATAGCACAGAATCCTTATGTGCTGTTGCTTTATCCCTGTTGGGGAATAGTTTTGGACAATACTCTAAAGTTTTATTGTCATTTTCTGTGGGCTAGAAAGGGTACATATCCAACAGAAGAATACATAGTGTGAATCTACAAGCTCTCAGTTACAGGGAATGGGATAGTTATTTTTTGCAGAACTACTTTGACATTTACACTGATAAGACAGATGTATTTCAACATAAATCTAAAATGTTCTTCACAAACACTGAAAAATATGCGGCATCATTTGGCATTTGTGTATCAGAATCAAAGGATATCATTTAGAGAAGCTACCAAGAGTGTGAGGATCCTTTCAAGAGTATGTGACAGTCATTGGAAAGGTGAGCCATTTTGGCTGGCATCATTAATGTCAAAAGAGACTAAACAGAGAGTCAGCCCCTCAAACTTGAGTGGCAATCCGAGTGTAAACATTGCACCTGTCAGCTCATTACTGGGGCTTCAGTGTGGCAGCAAAGCTGTTTGCAGGATGGACGGAAGTTGCCTTGCAGCCAGGGTAAATACCTTGCCCTTCTGCTGTATCCCCAGGATTCATTATTCCGCAAGCCAACACAGTAGGAGCTGTCAGGAGTTACCAGTTCCATTACCCACTAAATCCTTTAACAGGGGCTTTAACTTGTTGAATGAGACTGATATTGATTTAGGGCGGGTGGTGAGGTTTGGGAGCAGTAGATGGGTTGATTCAAACCACTAAAGTACTTGAAACAGAGCTTTGAAAATCAAATCCCACTGAATTATCCACACCTTCTCACTACTGAAGTAATGTCTGCATTGCAGCCATAATAGTAGGACTTTTCATCAATTTCTATTAATCCAAATCACTCCTCCGATGGCACTTCAAAGTTGCTTATTAACTGTGTTAAATAATGTGGCCCATGAAAAAGAAAATCCCTTTAATTGCAAGGCAGATAAGCTGCTTACCTCATCTGCAAGAGAGCCGAGCTCAACCTGATGCAAGACTTTGTTTTCGTTCATTTATTATCCGGCTAATGAAGTGATTGACGCAAAGAGTGCAGTCACCCCCAGCTAAGACTGAGTTGTGTGTAGTTTATTTTGATTTAGTGTTTCTTTGTGTGTTTTGAGAATTTATCATCATTTAATATGTGGGAAACAGCAGCCATTTTATGAACACTGGGGATGTGTTTGACTTGTTTTCTGGGTCACCAAGTCAACAGGACAGTGGAGGATGTGAGACACAATCCAAAATCACTTCCCAATTCATTAATTCCCTATTGCCTAAACAATTAGTAGTTTACTCTTTGCTGAAAAGTACAGTGAAATTTCATTCATTTCCCAATGTGATGAAATGTACACATCTCAAAGGCAAAGCATTGTGGGACTTTTAGAAACAAGGTGTGCATATATGCTACAGACAATACATTCTACTGTCAGAATTTTAGAAACTGATTCCTTTCTTTAGTGCACTATACAGTTTTGGACAGCAACAAGTTACAGTATAGTTTTTTCACTAATGAGTAGTGTAGGGATTATAATTTGAAATTCAGCAATTTCATTACAGATAATACCAGTAATGCTCTGTTACTTGGACAATATGGGGTTTCAGCCTATTCACTGTCTTAATGGGAGGTTGACAGACAATTAATATCCAGTGCATGCTAACTTGGCACAGGTGGCAGTTAGCCTCTACCAAAAGAGAACTGCGAGTCCTGGTAACTCTGAAGTTGTTTTATTTACATGTTGTGTCTTCTTAGCTCACTTGCTAATGTTAACCACGAGCAAGCCTACATTCAGGAGTTACCTGGGCAGGACTTCTGAGGTGCTGTGTGCAGTCGAGGCTAACGTTAAGCTAGGTGTTGATGGTCAGTAAATATCTCCAAGACATATGCTGGCTGCTTGTTAAACCACAATGTCTCATTTTGTTGAGTGATGGAGGTAATGTAATTAATTACTTTTTGCTATTGTGTAATTAGTATAACTCAAATAATCTGATGTAAATTATATAGAGAACACTAACTAGCAAATAGGAAGTGATTTCAGACACAGCAACACTTACACATTTATGTTTCTTTTTCTAAAACTCCTGGACAATGATGATTGTCTCAAAGAACTGGCTTGCTCTGTTTCTTGTTCTTACAAATAAACAATTTCACTTGGCAAAATTATGTTAAAATTAAGCATATTTTACTGAGTCCAGTACCCTTTAGAACTTAAACAGGAAAACAAACAAACAAAAAATACAGTAGTGTGAAGTGTTTGATTTTTATGGTATGCAATAAGCACAACTGTAGCTGTTGATAAACGAGCAACTCCAGTGACAAAGGGCTCTTTAAAACTATAAACCTTTTTTATATATCTATTTATATTCACATAAATGTTATATAAATTCCATTTTCTTCTGTGTGGGAGAGGTGTACAGTGGCTGTGTGTTGTTCCTCCTGGAGGCATGTCTTTATATCACTGAAGAGCCATTTTCCATTGTCACAGTGCGACTCTCTCTGGGGAATATTTTGTTTGCCTGTGATTTATGATCCTACGATGTCTTGCCTTGAAGGAAAACTGACAAATTTCTGCAATAATTGAGGTAAATGATGGTTTTGTCTCTTTTTAATTGATCATTTTTACCCATAGTTCTTTGAGCGCACAAAGGATATTATGTGAATGTCAGCACGACATGCCACAGGAAGGTGTGTTTATGTGCTTGCTTCATGTAAGACAGAATCGCTGATGTGTGCAGCTAACTGAGTGTAAATTGTCCATGGTGAGATTATGAAGATCTAAGTGTTCTATAAATGCAATTTAAATTAGACATGCATTGATTTTGTGTATACTTTGCTATAATTGACAATTATTTATCAATAAAAACTGCAATAAAGAACATGATCTATGACCTTGTGGAGCTCAGTATTCACCTCTCCATCTTGGGCTTTTTCTTTTTTTGCAGATGAGCATCATTCACCCTTGACATCTCTGCAAGTGGTTGAAATCCATCCAGGTTTGGCGGCCTTAAGGGGCACTATTCTGATTAGGAAATGATCAATGCCATAAGAGAAATTGTCCATATGCCACAGATCATTAGCTGACTCTCCCTGAGCGCATAAATGTGCCAAGACATGTCTTTGAATCCATCACTCTCGACGTTCCCAGTGATCACCTCTCAGGTCTGTGAAGTTCTCTCTCCATCTGGCCTTTGTGAGTTGAAATGCACACAGCAGCACAGGGTATGAGAAAGCTCATGGGACACACTCAAAGGCATCAGCTGATTCACATCTTTGTGAAACCTACAAACATTGTTATGGTACCTCTGAGAGTCATATCAGTTGCTTGCGGGGGATGTGTGTCACATTCCTGCCACACACTTTAGACCACAATACCTTTCTCTGTCAAGTAACTGCATCAAAATGATAAACACGCTTCATCTGTTGGTAACATTCACACAAGATAAATGCCATGCAGTTATAGCCAGGGGGAGAACAATTTAAAATTCATAGATGTTGCCAGGGTTATATGTTTTAAGGACAACTTATTCTGCAAATTAAGGGTGAGGTTTACAGCTCACCTGCTAGTTTACAGATGAACAGGGTCATGCTGAGTTCAGATGTGCAAAGTAGCTAGTGTGTTGGATTGTTTGAGAACAAAAGTAGGACAACGTTGGAGCAGTGACACGCAGTGACCAGTGAAACCCTAATGTGAATTATTTCAAGATCAACCAGCAGCAGCCACCAGTTGCTCCATGGATGTAGTGCAGCATTTTAATCACTAATTGTGCCTTTGGGATGGGGAAAGTGTCCCAGATTCAGAACGCCTCTGGCTGACAGATCAATTTGACATTATATTAGTGGGAGCCTCACAGCATTTGGAAAGTAGTCTTTAATCCTATGTGTTAGGAAAGTGCAGCGAGAAGCACAGCAAAAAGGTCTCAACACCAGAGGACAGAGGCAATCAAGAAATTTAAGCCAGTCAAGAGAGAATGAGGTTGTTGTGTTTGTATCATAAAATCTTTCCAGACACAAAATTGTCCTGGGCCAGGAAAATGAATGAATGTTACTGAAGTTCCTTTCTTATGCAAACTACATCCTTTTTTCATTATAATTTAACAGAGATAAGCATTACAAAGTGCTTTCATCTATGATACAGTTGACAAGAATTGTTGTTAATGATGATGGGTTGTGAAACTGTGGAACTAAGATAACATAAATCTATTTTTGTACTTTAAAAATGCTACATCATAGTGATTTAAAAGAGGTATTAGACCTGTTATGCTATCTATAAGGGAAACCTTTTAATGCATTTTTGCAAACACCAGCATGTCCTCCCATTACAGTGTGGTTGTGTATCCTACATAGCCTGGCTCCTATAATTATTTGCCCTATTGACTATCAGGTGTGCTGATTGCTGTTGGCCAGTAAGAAGTCATTCTGCTCTGTTCCCTTGACAAGCTATTGAGTACACCTGTTAGTGCAAATGAAGGCAACACAGCACAGCTGCAGGCTACTAAGGACTGAAACATTTGCATTTGTCTTTCAACTTGTTGCTGTTTTGCACAAATGCCCTGTAATTTCAAGTCGCAAAAGGAAGTTGCAGAGTGCGTTGCTGAATTTGAGTTATGTGTTTGATACAGTTGGTATTTCATATTTCACTTTCATTTTCATCTGTTATCAGGTGATCCAGAAAGCCTTTTATTTAAGCAAGTAATGGACCAGAAATGGATCTTTTAAATTTCAGTCAATGCAAGCTTAAAGCCCACACCAATCAATATTTCTATTTCAACTATTTAAATATTTATATTTACTGAACCTCTAATGTAATTTTTCAAGATCTAAAATATATTTATTATTATTATTATTATTAAATATAATGTGAAAGAGCTCACTCATAGCAATGAATCCACAGAGAATATCACCCAACACTACAGATCTCCTCAGCTCTATGGAGCGTTTAGGCATGTTTTAGCTCATTGTTTTAATTTTCAGGCCCGCAAAATGGTTTGGCATTTAATGCAGGGCCTTGTACTCATCTTCAGTCAAAGCAAAGTCAAACAGTCTAGACAATTCACAGTCAATCAGGTAATGGGATATCTAGAAGCAGTTCATGAAAAGCAGTTGAAGTTGCTGTTTTGTTTACAACACCTCTCACTCATCAAGGAAGCCTCAGTTCTAGGGAGTGATTTTCACAACATCTTCAAGACCAAAAGATATGTCCAAGTGTAGTATAAAAAGGATTAAGAATAATTTAGAAGCTCTTCAGAAACCAAAAAAAAAACATTTAATTTATTCCCACACTCAAAGAGGGGAAGAAAGGTGAAAAAAAAAATCAATCAATCCCTACATTGCAGGCCTTCTGGCCACACGCACCTGGATGATGAGTTAATCAAAGACACATTCTGCCTCTCTACCTTCTTCCGATAGGTCTTTGCTGATTGCTGGTTGCCTTTTTAAGCCTCTAAAGCCCCACTGTCTCTAAATTGAGCCGACAATGGTCTTAAGACTGAAATGGTCCCTTTTTTACTTCATTTGTTGCTCTTATTTCATGGTTTTTCATACAGTTGTGTCATGATGAGCTGCTTTGGTCTGGAAGATGTTTTACCACTGATTTAAGAGGCTTTCATCAGTTCTAGTAGGGGGTCCCAGACATGTTTACCCCTCATTCACACCTTGATGTCACATGAGTCATTAACTGCAGTATAAAATAGCAAGGCTACGTTGGCATTAACTTGGACCAGAAGAGCTGTTGCATTTAAATCAGCATCCAGGGCCCATCCTGGGCTGAATGCCTGACCCTCGCAGATCTCCCAGTTATGCCTTGAAGGAATTGACCCATCTCAGATACAGATGATACAGATTTTTGATTATGATTTTATCTCTAACAATTTCATCAACTGTGGGGGCTCACATAACACTGGATGCACACTAGCTTTAAATTTATTTCACACTACCTGATACTCTTGAGCTGATACCATTTTTTTTTTTTAAATTCTCTCTCCACAGTTTAACAAATACACCAGTTTTATCTAAATGTGTTGCAACTGAAAAAATAAAGAAGTGTTGCAACTCTATGGCCCAGTAATAAAATAAGTGTTTTCAGCTCCACGTTGATAAAATCTATTACATTTGTTGTTTTAAACTCTGGTGCTGGCTGGGTAGCCCTAGTGCAAAGGGAGTGAAGCATTTTATATTAATGGTTGCGGCAACAATGATTTTTTTTTGGGGACAACTTGATTAAACTCAACTGTGATATTGTAACATTATGACCAATTATTCAGTGATGGGAAAAATATACTACCCATACGACCCAGAAGTGCAGCATGTGTTGTCGATAGCTCTTTTAAACAGTGACAATTTGTTTTTGGGTGAATCTTTAAGACCTCTCTTCTTGGGGCTATATGCTTTCATACAAAGTCATGGTTCCGTTTTATTGTTCCACAGTGTCTCTGAAAAGTATTCAGCCCTGCTGGACTTCATGTTTTTATTCTTTTACAACATGAAGTCACAGCGGGTGCAATGAGGCCTTTTTTTTTAAATTGACAAAGATAAATTTTTTTTTTTTATGTCCAAAGTGAAAGTGATCTAAATAAAGTACAATTTATAAAACTGAATTTTTGATTGCTTCAGTATTATCTAGCTTAAGTCTTTTTACTAGAGGCAACTTTGCAAATATGGAAACTTTTGCCCCTCTAATTAAAGGTCCTCTTCATTACTAGTATTGGTAGCACAATGTGTATAGTTCTGGGTACAAGAAATACACAACACACACCCAAATGATTGAAGGCTTTTATTGAAATTGTGATGTGTGTTGCAGATAGTGTGGTTGCCTCGCAGCTGGACATGATTGAAGGCCGGCCCTGGGAAGACAAGAATACATTTAGTGTGGCTAGTTGTGTACCTTAGCATTAATCTGCTTATGGGGTAGTACATTGGCCAAAACTATGGATTAAATTTACTGTTAAAGTGTGCAGTGGTATAATGTGCATTGTTGTGTTCGGGTCACTCACCTCTGTTGTGTCTCCTCTTCAGGGTGTTTGGGTAGAAGAGTCCCCAGGGTATCTGAGCGCCAATTTGAAGGTTCCGGGAGATACCACGTGGTAATTAGTGTAGGGGTGGGGAAGAGCTTTAATCTGCTGTTTCAGTTTCTGTGGTGGTATTGTAATGAGGAATATGCAGGAAGATGATATACACTATCTGACAGTAGTGTGGTGTACGTGTGTGTGTGTGTGTGTGTGTGTGTGTGTGTTTTTGTATTTTTTGATGTCCGGGGAGGGATTGGGGTCCCGATACTGTGGTAGTGGTCAAGGGCGTATAAAAGGCTGCCACTTTCTATTAAGCACGGTTGCTGTCAGGACCACATGCGTCCTGTGGTCCACAGTATATTTTTATTTATTTATTTTTTTTTTTTTTAAATGTGAAGCTGTCTGTTTGTTGATGTATTTATTGTGGGTGAAATAAACACCTGGTTGGTATGCACTAGTGATGGCAAGATGAAGCTTCTTGAAGCCCTGAAGCCTTCCAGCCAAATGGTTCACAAAAAGGTTGATTTCTCAAGGCTTCATGTGCACACAAACCCCCCTGCTGGTCAAATACTGTTAAACAGCCAGATATATTATAGGTAATATTATCAATTTGTGCAATTTGCTGCAACAGTGCAGCCATGGGAATGACTGCTAAGTAAAAGAAATCAATTCATCTTAATAAATGCATTTCATGTATTGTTAATGTATTCATTCATATAAATAAAATTTCTATTTTTGTTTAGTGTATTATGGGTATGTAACATGACAATACAATGGAATCTAATATTGTCAAATGTTTATCAATAAATAATTTTGTCAATGTTTGAATAACATGACAGGGGAACAATTGTTTTCAAACTGTTGCAGTGTTTTAACAAGGTAAGGGGCAGTGAATTTGCTTGTGTAACTTAAGGACTGTATAAATTTTTATTCAGAAACAACACTAACCCACGAAGTGTGAGCGGATCCATTGCTGTGTGTGTGTGTGTGTGTGTGTGTGTGTGTGTGTGTGTGTGTGTGTGTGTGTGTGTTCATAAATCGCGCCAATACTCGAACCAGTTCCTGAACCAGCGAGGCTTCGAACGTCATCAGTGACGTCACTCGCCCCATCAATACGCGCTTCACTAAACACTTCCAGGATTTCTCGTCACACGCTCCGAAGCATCAGCACGGTACGACACATCACTAGTATGCACCTCACCTCGGCCTCAAGTCTCCTACTGTTTAAGCCCAGCCGCTATACAGCCATCCTAACACCCCCCCAATTCTTTGCAAAATTGCTCAAATTGTATGGAGACCATGAGTGAACAGTCTTGCCAACAAAACTGTTCCTGTCACTGTTTTTGAAGCCATGGTGTTATGTTCATGGTCGTCAGCTTGCTGGGAAATAAAACTTCTCTTAAGCCACAGTTCTTTTGCAGACTGCCACAGATTGTTCTCCAGACTTTTTCTGTGTTTTGCTGCATTTATTTTCCAATACATCTGCAATAGTCTTCCAGGGCCTACTGCAGAGAAGCCTCCCCATAGCATGATGTTTCCAACTCTACATTTTGTTTTGGTGATGGTGACTAGCTAACAATATGCCAAACATAGCATGAAATATATATACCAATCAGAATAGCCGACTATGGAAAAAATCCTCTATTATAGTTTAGGTGATTTTATATTGCAATATAACATTATAGATAGTATTTGTTTTTTAAATTCAAATCAAGAAACTATCTATAAAATAACTAAGCTGAAATGTTTTGGAAATGTGCAGTATTCAAGCAAATCAAGGTGGTTCATTACATTGATGCAAAACCAATAGAAAAATCTAATATTGCCATAAAGCAGTCCTACTCATTGAATTTTGGCCTTATTAGACTGTAGAACCTTCTTTGACTTTCTGCCAGTCTCAAACATTAGATTTTCTTTTTTTCTTTCCCAACAATGGCTTTCTCTTTGCCACTACTCTACTCTTACACACTCCACTGGTGAAACACTTGGACAACAATTGTCTTAACACTGTGTGCAGTCTCCGACATGACTTTGTCTTGTCATGGTAAGAAAGCACAGGTGTTACAAATAACATTAACAATGGCCCTGTTCTTTTCGAGGATCTCAGTAAGCCATGACAGGTGAGCCGGCATGCACAATACCAGGACCCTGAAACTGAATCATTAATTTTACTATTTACACCTGCGCTTTTCTTATTGTGACATGTCAAAATGTCTAACGTCAAAATTATTTGCAACTTTGTCACTGGATTTTCTGGAATGTTCTTTGGTGTTAATGTTTATGCAGGAAAATTGAGCAAGCATCACTTGGGCCTCTCACTCAGATACAGGTGTGTTTTTTAACTTGAATCACTTGTCAGCACCTTGATTGCGCCCAGGTGATCTCCATGTAGAAAATAGGCTGTACCAATGAGGATTTAGATGTGTCATAGTAAGGAGAGTGAATATTGCTATCAATTACTGTAATCTTGTGACCCTACTTTTTTCCTTTGAGGAGTTGTTGTTGTTGTTATTAGGCCTATTTTACTGGTTGCATCATCATGCAATATACAATGTGAGTGAATCATCTCATTGTTCATTGAAAGGATATGTGCCATTTCTCTTTGTGCTTGAAGGTTTAAAAAAACGTTTGCCGGTTGGGTTGCTACAATATGCTCCAAGGGATTGAGAAGTCATTTTGTCACATTTTCGGCAAACCCTGTAAAGTATGACAAACATGTGACAACCAGACTCACATGCATCATTCCCCCAACACGCTCAAGAGATGTGACAAAAGTGTTCTGAAAAGTGCTGTGTTTTGTTTAGCTCAGCATGAAGACATTTGGGATTTTTATTTTGAAAGTTTTGTCAGAATATCTAAGAAGACTAAGAAGGTGAGCTTGTGATACCTAATAGCGCTATTCACAAAGCAGCACTAAGCACAAGAATAAATCATGAAATCCTGTGCTGTTTGACCAATCAAATTGTGTAAAATAATAATGTATACAATAATTAAAGTATGCAAATCAAAGTCTTTGCAGTTTACTTTAATCCATGCTTCACAGGTTTGACCTAAGGTGGTTAGACTGTTGTTATTATGTCCAATGTGATGCAGGATCTTCAAGCAGTGTGGCCAATTAATCAGGTGTCAACATGTGCACATTTCAATGACAAAAAGAACAGCTCCAACACCTTGTTAGTGGTCTCGGGGTGTACATGCCCACTTGTCATAATTACCACCCTTTGAGTGCCACTGATTGGAAACCATCTAAACAGAGCTGGATTCCTTTTCCAAGTGATGTCTGCTGCAGTGGATACTCACCTCCTACTTATTTTTTCATCAAATTAGTGAGGAAGGTACATGCCAGACTTTGCGTCTGTAGCTAAGCAGCTGTGCTAATCACAAAGCATATGCAATGTGATTAGTAAGGTATGTTTATATTTCTGTACTCTTGAGTGCCGACCTCATGTTTGACACGACTCCAAGACGTTATGTGCTTCCTCTGCAATTTATTAGGCTTTGATAAATCTCTGTTGTGTATTTCATGAGGGAGGAAATTAGAATAAAACATATTTTATAGTAGAGCTGGAACTGTCCCATACAGCGCCACTGAACTTGAAAATTGCTGTAATTCATTTACAGTAGTTGTTTCCAATAACATTTGAGATTCATATAAAGTTATAAAGGGCTGTATAATTTTAGACTTGAAGGACCCAAACAAACTGTCCTCCTTTTTAAACTAAATATTTTCATAAATACAGTGTGGACAGCAAAGTCAGGCTAATCCATCAGTCAGGCAACAGTTCAATCATCTGTGTCCTTTTTTATACTGTACTACAACCATGGATAAAACAAAATAGCCATTCTTCAGACGTCAGGCGTTCTCATGTGCATTGCCCTGGTGGTTACTTTCTTGCAATGGCACCATGGGACAGTGCAGCATCTGCATCATCTTGAGTCTTATGCGCTCAGTCTGTACCTGGCCACCATATAATGACTGAATCAGGTCAGCCTAAAATCACCATCAGCGTAGTGAGACAAGCCATGTGGCTTCTGAGTAAAACAAATGAATTCATGGCTTTTATAAATTAATACATCTTTGTAGATCTGGATTAAAATATTTAGAGATGGCTGTGTGTAGGGAGAGATGTCCATTTGTAAGCTGTCTGTTTACAGCTTTAGATTCAAGCAGTTTTTCTTTTCTGTTTTTACTTTGATAGGGCAATTGAGACAGTGACAGCTGCTCATCTGGGACATTTTTATGAAGCTCACAGTATCTAACCATTTATCTATCATTACATAACAGCGTGGCTTTGTTAACTGCCTAATACCCAAGCCACAACACAAAAGGATATTGTCTTTAAACAGCTACACAGAGCTAAAGTGATCTCAGTTTACACAGGACAGAGAAAGCCACATGGGCCGCTTGTCCAGTTTCTAAGCATTAGCTGGTCAGTATCCATCATCTTCCACTTTTCACAACATGTTATGAAATGATAGAACAACATTTAAAAGAGCACAATATGTGTTGGCTCAGTGTAGGGCAGAGGCAGCCTCCTACTCATCCCTGGAGGAACTAGAGATGGGCAGAGACGGGAAGAGAGGATGCTTGAAACGGGGTATAATCTATTTAAATGTACTGTATATCCTCCTACCATGATTGAATGTACAGTACTGGAGGAAACCCATTTATGGTGTGTATTATTTATTTATTTTCTTTCACAGGACAATAATTGCTGTTATTTGACATAATGATTCAAGTAGTAGCACTTAAAACAATGACCAAAGAGGTCACACAACTGGCCTCAGAACTGAGTGATAATTCCAGCATCAGAGCAGTAACCACCCAATACAATAACAAGATATGTCCCCAGGATGACTTGTCTTATCCATAGACTGTATATAAAGATGGACGACGCGTCTCTGCTTCCTCCTACTGTACAATAATGAAGTCAAAATATCTGACATCACCATCTTGCACTGGTGACGTCATTTGGAGCCAGAGTCTGTGCATTAGTGATCCGTGGCGGAGCCGCGGTATCGAGGTCCCGAAACCAATCGCGAGCACACTTAAAGTTGTCAATCATGACATCACACCCCCTTTTTATAGCATCAAATAATTAAAACCAAACTTACCAGAAAAATGAACACTTGAACACACATCAGTGTGATAAGAACTACCTAAAATGACAGAAACCATCTTTGAGGAAAAATTTATTTGACGTGTACTTTGATTTTTAAGTTTGGCCCATGTCTCATCCGCTAACATGGAGGGTGCAGCCAGCCTGTTTTGGCTTCACTTTTTGGTAGCTGTCATGTCGTCCATCTTTATATACAGTCTATAGTCTTATCATTCAAACAAATAATGCATCCAACTTATTTTCAACATGATGTAAATATAAAAATTGTTTGATCTCCCTAGCAAAAAGACGGCTGGATCAGTGTTAGGTTGTCAGTATCAGATGTTACTGAAACCTGTTAAACTTCGTGTGTGTGTGTGTGTGTGTGTGTGTGTGTGTGTGTGTGTGTGTGTGTGTGTGTGTGTGTGTGTGCCTGTCCGTCCGTCCACTTTACAGTAAGTAAGACATCAAGGTGCAGAAATGGGAGAACAGCAAACGGTATTTGAGAAGTCAGGATGTGTGCAATGCCCTAGACACAACCCAAGAAAATGGTTTTATAGTTTTAAAGGAATAACACCAAATAATTGCAATCTTTTTCAATTGAGAGGCCTATGTATCACATGTATCCCGCATTTATATGAACATCAATCAAACATTACTGGCTGCTAGATTTGGGACAAAATGAAATCTATCTTAACCTATATAAACTGACAGCCCCAGACAATGCAACATTTTAAAAGCTTGCTACAATACATGAGTGCATTTCAGTGACAAGAATTGTTTTGTAATTTAACCTTGTGATGACCCCTGCTGTGTCATCTTGTGTTGGCTGTGTGATTCACCTGTCTCTCTGCACATTTGGCAGGTGGATCGTTAGTGTAACCTGGAACACCTGAGGGCCCCAGTGTGTTCCCCGGTTATTTAAGCCTGGCTGCAGTGCAGCTCTCTTGTCTCTTATGTCTGTCTGCCTTTCTGCTGCTGTAGCAACTCTTTTTCCCTTCTCCCTACAGGCACCCATTTGTTTGGTTTAGTATGCTGTCTTAAGTTCATTCTTATGTCTTGTTATGCACCTTACAACACCCATCCATCACTTATGCACACTTACACCACTGACTATAGTGACATTCACAACCCACTCCTTAATAATCCTAAATAATTTGGGTTGATAAAATATCTTTTTGTTAAACTGTATCATGGTGTGTCTCTTATTTGTTGTGGTCTGGGTCAAAACAACCTGTAATGACTTTAAATATAATTAAAAATGTTAAACTTTGCTCAGAAATAAAGAATTCTGTGACTTTTGAACATCTTTGACATAGAGGAAAAGCTCATATTTAAGTTTTTGGATTTTGTCCTGTATATGAAAGTAGAGCAGATGTATACAGTATATCAGAGCAGAGGAAAGCAGAAAAAAAGGCTGGTGGAAAAGCTATAGAAACTTCTGTAAAAATTTCCCTGAAAGTAATTACTTGATGAATCCTTCACTTTGATATATTTTGTGCATCAATTTAATGCATCAGTTGTGCTTTTTCTTTTGCTTTTCACTGAGAAAAGGTGAACATAAATGGGCCTGTCATCTAGACATTTCAAACTCATGCATAAAAAAGGAATCTCCCTGGGCTAATTACAAAGCAATGAATAGGGTAAATTGTCCATTATATTTTATGGGGCTAATTCTAAGAAACTGATAATAACTTGCTAATTTATGCCTAAAACCATGGCACATAAATAATCCCAACACTCTTATGCGCACATTAGCACCTTTTCACATAATCATTTATATACTGTACTGTAAGTGCAATTGAGATACTTCATTATTACATATCTAACTACTGCTGCAATAGCCACATGCATTGTTCTAAGGAGATTACTGACACAACTGAATGTAAATGGCTTTTATTCTAAAGAACAATGGAATACATTCATATTATTGGCAGTCCAACAACTGCTATCAGTTATAAAGTTATTATTGTCCATAATTTCTGTGGGGAGCCTGACTGACAGGGGAGTAATGGCTGTAGGGATGAGGCATGTCATTTAGTCCATCTGATATCATCTTTGGTGGCCCTGAGGACACTGTCCTGTAATTCTATGGATGACCTTGGGAAGGTAACGCTTGGCAACAGCACTTTGGGGATTGTATTTTACCCCAGCTGTTTGCTCTAGGAGACTGTTTCACATTGTAACATCAATTTTCTTGGTATTTTCCCTCTGGGATGAAGTATTGATCTTTTTACATTACAGCAAACTCACGCGAGGTAAACTAAAAAAAAAAAAGAATTAGCCCTTTCAGCAACTGGGAATTTATATCACGCTCATAACAGTGATTTTGTCTGCAAGTATCAGTACAAACTCATAAATTGTCTCATCTGTATTCCAGCTCTAAACCTGTTCTCTTCGTTACCTCTTGCAGCTATGGAGTGATTGTTGCAGGATGTATTAATAAAACATACAGTGCCCTTTCATTTTTTCAGCTTTCTCCCTAACCAGTGATTATTTTTAATGACAGAGGTGCAGTTTTTGTCCCAGGAAACCTGATGACAAAATCACATGACTAGAGGTGAGCTCAAGCAAACCCATATAAACGTCCTTCCCGGCAAACACCCATAAAAACCTTCACTGAATGCAATTAGATTGAGACTATATATCAACACGTACAGGCCAGATCAATAAAAGTGACATGCACGTATATAGCTATAGCCAGGCGGCAGAGATGGCAACACCTTTTTATATTGTGATTCATTAAGCCATTAATGAGGCATTTTATAATATGTCAGCTTACCGATGATTGACGAGGCCTTACTTATTCAGACTGTACAGTATGATTTCACAGATCTTGACTCCCAACAGTGAAATGCCTTTATCACAGCTGGAGGAGACTCACAGCCTATGCTAACGTGGTAAACTATATGGATGAGACACTGTGGCAGAATCTTAAGAACAGAATGAAGATATTCCACTGTGGCCATCAAAATTAATAACTCTAATCTGTGTTAAATTGGACACAGTTGTTCAAAGGTATCAGATATAAAGCTTTCACCCTCAAGTGCTTTTGATTAATCATAAATGGGCTAAGGCCTCTAATATGCCTTTGTATTCAACTGATAATGAGTATAAAAATAATGTAATCAGACCTTTTATGCGTTATTAAGTCTTTTGGAAATGGGTTTGTGTATAATAGCTTTGATTTCTATTCATTTCAGAGCACAGCATAAAAGTACGGCAGCAATCAACACATGCGAGACAAGGTGAAGGATAATAAGAAACAGGATGAAGAGAAGGAGTAACTGTCTGGTATTCATCTTCAGGCACTGAGACAAGCTGCCTGACAGTGCCGACATTCGATCCCCAGCGCACCTGATAGGGCAAAAACCATCGAGCAGAGTGAGTGTACCGAACCCGAACTGTATTGAGCAAGGAACGAAGGTAGTTGGGGGATTAGAAACGGGAGACAAGAAGGTAAAATTGATTGTGCATTTGCTGAGACGAGGCAGGACCAAAGCTTGGCAAATGCCAAGAAATCTCAAAGCTGCGCAGGGGTTAGTGTATCAGTGCATTTGAGCGCTGTTCAGTTGATGAAGGAAAATGGCATGTCAGTGAATGGAGTTGTGATTATAGCACTACGGATTGTGGCAGGAGAGGTTCTTCATTACACAAATTGCCTGTAGTTATCCAACATTTGGATCAATACTGCAACACAGCCTCATTCACAGGAAATATCCCTGTTTTCTGAATCAAGTACTGAGACTTATATCTTAGGAATTTACACCATCATTAATAATGCAGCCGGCGTCCTCTGACTTTTCAGTATATGAGTCGGACTGTGTCCACACTGCACTCAAATCTAATTATATGTGTGTTTCCAAACATGGGGTAGTGCATGATAAGTAGAAGAACCACTGGCTTGTTTAAAAGAAATGCACGGTTTTATGTGAAAACTAGCACAGTCTTACATGTGCTTACAGTGCTTATAGCACAGCAGCTGCTTTTTTGCCATCATGCATATTATATATGTTGCTTTTATGTTCCCATCAATACATTCATGCATGGAAGCACATTTAGGCATTTCTTGTTCTATACATGTCTGGGTACAACACTTAATATTTCATGCATGCCTTAAGTTGCCCAAAGAGACTGCAAGCTCAATCCACAAGGCGCCTCTCTTTGCAACCAACCAGAACATACTGGCTACCTAATAAGGTCTTTTTCAATGAAAAACTCATTAATATTAAAAATAAAAGCGTTAATTAATCTAATTTAATAAAATGCCTATTTCTAACTAGTTGTTGTACATTTGTTAAGTCAATACTTGTATTTGTCCAACAATAAATCTCAGGTTAGCCAATTAGTGTTGATCACTGCCTATATGTTTTAATTAATGTCACATATCCATATATCTGGCCGTCTGAGCTTCAGTAAGTTAACCTGTGCCCAAAGCTCACAGTATGTAGTACTTTCTGGATTTACTGTAGGCAGAGAAATAATGAAGTCCTATGTTGATTCATTACTTCATTAAACCTTCGAGAAACAAAATGGATGACTGCTAACTATGCATTTACAATTCAGCCGCCTGACACTGAAGTGTAATTGGAAAATGCATGAGCTGTATTAAATGCCTTCAGAATGAATGCAGTGATTTACTAAGAAAATTCGACATAGCTTCTCCCCGTGAATAGTCTGATCCATGATGTAATTTTGTGAAACATCTATTCACTGAAACAGAATTTTCTGTTTCAAGGAGAATTCTTGACTGTATTGATCACAAAGCTCTTACACGACGCGGCTGAAAGATCCAGAAAGGACTGACACTCTGACGAGTTAGCACCACGTTTGATCTTGAAGATTTCCAAAATGTCTAAGTACAGAGGTTACTACTGTAGAAATCCTCTATGCATTTATCTTCAACAGACCCTGCATTCCTACTGCGGATTATGATGAAATTGCCTCTCAGCTGACAAGTTACTGGCAGTCTATTGTAGTTTCTGATGACAGTTCCTTTTTAGGGACACCTAAAAGTGACTGCAGTGATACTTGAGCCAACAAGGAACTTAACTTGGTGGGACAATGGGGTGATATTATTCTGAATTGGTGCTTTAGCCCTCACATTTGATCGATTTGTGCATTTCCACTTCAAATCTATATGAGCCTTTGTTCATATGCTATCTTCTACTTCAAGCTTTAAGGCTTTCAAGCTCTAAGGATTCTGTGATGATATGGAACATTAAAAGGTACCCTGTGGATTGTATCTATCCCTGAGGCCTTACAAATGCAAATTTGTAAATGCATTTAGTTTTCTTCTTTCCTGACTTTTGTTGGTATTGGTAAATTTCTTGGCACGTTACCGCCAGCAACCTTCGATCAGCGGAATAGCATTAAACTAATGGATGTTATACAGCTTCTTTTTCTTCATGTTTTTATGATTTGTGTGCACTCCACATTTGCAACCAGTGGAAAGGAATTTGTACTGCATCACCCACATGCTCTTTAGGATTGGGTTCTGGTAGCTGGTTACATTTTGTGTCTGGTTTCCGGTCAGCAAAACATTTGTTAAGCTCTAATGTTAACACATTTCTCATCAAACCTTTTATTTCTCCTCACTTTTTTATGAGCAAAGAGAGATGTATAAAACATTTAGATGGCTCCTTATCTTTAGCCAGTGCTGATAGTTGCTTTTGCTGGTTAAAATGACAACACCACCAGCAGCAGATAATATAAGCTGTCGCTAATTAACATTAATTCTGTGACAACTACAACGAAATTTTACTTTTGGCTGATGTCTGGTTAACTCTCTGCAAGCCAGAGTCTACTCAGCCAAAGATCTTTTGTGTGGGATAAGAAACATCACTCTGTAACACTGCTAGGACATAACTGATTTTGTAGTTTAACGAGACTATATCTACCTCAGCTAAACTTTTCATAGCACATCAATATTTTTAGCTTAACTTTATAGTACTACATCAGGACTTCCAGTATTTGGATCAAATAGCTCATGAAAAAATAAGGTGTATATGCTACAGGCTACACCTGTTATTTTAATGTGTCCAATATTCAATCAACATTTCATATCTCATTTTCAGGTTGTAGCTACAGGTCATCAACAATGTGTAATCTAATTTTAATAGCTGAGAAGGCACTAAAAACTGCAGTTTTTGTGCCTTCTCAGCTATTAAAATTAGATTACACATCTTTAAATTTAGTTAGATCTAACTTCAGTTACTTGTTAAAAGCTCAACCTAAATATGGATTTGAATACATTTGAATTCAATAAGAGGATTCAATACTGGATTCAGATTCAGTAAAATGCTATCAAATCCTAGTGCACATACATGTGTGTCCTTGTGCACATGCTAGTAGAGCACATGCTCATCAAAACCTTGCTCCACAGTCTTACCTTTTTAAGCAGCCTGTGACTGTTGGGAGTGTAATTCAAATTCCAATTGATTTGGAAGTGTAAAGATCTTACACCTGGCATAACAACCATTGACTCACTGCAGTTAATCACCATCCTGTCAAACCCTCAAAGACAGTGTTTTTATACTGAAAGTTCGATGATCATCTGTTTACTGCGTCAACATCTTTGTGCCTCCTCAGTGTAGATGCATGAAGAGATTATCAGACAGATGCACACTATTTCATTTCAAAATCTTGCTGCTACATATTAGCCATTATTGAATGCATGCTTAAGTACTCCTGCTATGGCTCCGTCTGCCAGAGGAAATTCTTGGAATATATATAGTGTTTTGGTTTTGGAATACATAAATTTTGCTGCACGGTATAACTTTCAGCAAAACATTTCCTGCAGCTCTAATTCAGAACAGATGCATTCTTTCTTTCAAACAGATCGATCGTTTTACAGATTGGCAGACAAGCAGGAGGACAGATGCACACTGTGGGATTTCTGAAGTTAGCAGTTATCATCATAAGATAGTATTGGAGTTATGGCCAAATCATGTAGAGAGCCTAGAGGGTGATCCTCTCTAATCCAAGCAGTCGATACAGAGGATCAGGGCTGCTGTTCTGTTTGGCCTTTTGACGGCACTTGATTGATCAGCCTAGTCTTGCCATTTGCCAAAATGGATGAGGAGCAAAAAGAGCTGCAGTCAGAGGTATCAGTTGCATTTGAGAAGCTGACCTTCAAGGCTGTGAGGTTGCCAAGGGCCAGACAGCTTTGACTCCAGAGGATTGCCACGGCATTTTACCCCGAGCAAACGCACACCTGCCTTCACCTGATAGAAATTAGAGTTTGTTTGCCATCTGTCCATGAGGGGGAAAAAAAAAAATCATGGAATGAGCCAGAATTTGTGGGCTATAGAAATTGGCTTTCAGATTGTGGCCAAGGACCCTGAGGTATTTTATAATCTTTCATTATTTTTATCATATAAAAATGAAAGGTTTTTGGATTCTCATTGTGTTTGTGAGCGTCAAAAGTTCATATTGTCCAAACATATTGAGACAGACTAATGCGTATTGATTTTAGTCTTTTCATGGGATTTGTCAATAAGAAAAACATAGAAAATCTCCAGCCCTAAACTGAAAGTGTTTTATCTATTTACCATCTTCTAAAATTTTCCCATCCTAGTGTATGCTTGCACAAAAACAAACAATACTGCTGCACAACCAGTCGCCCTACAGGCTGATGCAACTGTGAGGCCATCAATAGTGTGAACCATATTTTCTGCCTCACCTGATATTTTATTCAAACATTCCATGTGTTTAATGGTGAGACTTTAGGGCAAACATACAGAATAATTGGTCCTCCAGGGACAGGCGACAGCGTGCCTGACAGTAAGTGACTCACGCCTTTCTCACAGGTCCAAGGTGCGTTAGGGCTAGGAATTTCTCCCACAATGCATCAGCGATGTTGTGCTTGCTGCTGTGTGAAGTAACTGCCCTTTTTCCTTAAGCTGCTGCAGAGAAAGAAGTGAAAAGATCAATTCCAGTTCCATACTCTCTCATTTTCTGCTGTATACATTAAGATCTCTGTTGCTGCAAGACAAAAATACAAGGACACACACTCAAAGAGGAAGATTCACTCTTGATGATGATTTTTGGATCACAACAGATGACATAATGTGGCAGGACTCAGGTCTCTTGTTAGCAAAAATACCACAAAAAGAAAATGTGGGGGTATTGATATTTAAATGTTAAATCCAATAATGGAGTGAAACATCTAAGTTGCTGTTCTTCATTTCTTCTCACATTAAAATTCCATATTGAATCCCCAATAAGCCTTAAACAGATTTTGATATTTAATCATTTCAAGGATAAAATATTGAATTTGTTTTGCTCCTTGGTTTGCCTCTATAATTGCCTCACTAAGGTTTTTTAACTTGGTCGAAATTTTCTTTCAGGGTGCATCCATGCCTTGAGGTTTAATGGCAATTGTCTGCTCAATACTCCAGTAACTGAATCCCAGATTGGCCACATTTTTTTCAAGAATCTCTTTCTTCTTAGTGGGGGCAAAAACGGACCATAATTGATTCCTCGGCAATTAAACACAAAGGTAGCGGTTGTTCCGTAATTGAACCATTAAGAGCAACTCAGTCCAGTAATAATGGTTGCTCCGATACAGAAGGAAGGGTTCAGCCAACAACAGGGTGCACTTTTTTTTAAATCAAAGCAGCACTGTACCTGTTTGTACTGCCCAGCAAGGCGAGCTGGCAAGCCTCTAAATGCTTCACAACAGCAGTGTAATTTCGATGAATTATCTCTATGACAGCAAAACAATAATTAAACTGGCAGTGACACCTCCAGGCAGGCAGAGCTGGTGGTAGCCTTCGTTAATGCCTTTTCACTTCCTATTGACAACT
Source organism: Macquaria ambigua (assembly GCA_008360985.2). Lineage (NCBI taxonomy): Eukaryota > Metazoa > Chordata > Actinopteri > Centrarchiformes > Percichthyidae > Macquaria > Macquaria ambigua. Next base: position 7,002 of record VMKM01003288.1, on the reverse strand, counting down.
ACACCTGTTGGGTTTCATTTCTAAGTCTTGTACAGCACCACCGCTCAGTGAATGTCAAGCCAACGCCCATGGTTAGTCTACAAGCGTGTTATTGATTGCTGTGATGGAACACTGTGGAGGAAATCTGTTTTGTCCACAACTTAATGTCAGACCGAGCTGTGCCCCGACTCAGCGAGCTTTAACCAAGATTCACCTACAACCTCTGTCACATATTTGTCAGAGCAGTTGGATAAACTGTTTGGTCCCCCACTGAGAAGAGGAAGAGCGAGGATGCCTGACAGCTGCGGCTGCCCTTTTCCCTACCATGAGTGCTTTTTTCATGAGCATGCGATCAGACAGAAGGGGTGCAATCTTTGGAGCATGCTGTGGTGGATGTTTCTACCTCGCTCATCCTTCAGGATTAGTGTTTAAACCATGACCCAGTGGCTCAGGGATGATGAGAACACTGTTCCAATCTCCTCCTCCTCCTCTGAAGGCTCGGCAATCCTCAGCGTGGACACAGAAAATGGTGTCCATCAGCAATGACTCCGATCCCCCTCCACCACCACCACCTCAAATTAAAGTTAGATTTTTCAGACCTCTAAAGCCATACATTGGTCTGATGCCCGGATCCAGCAATAATCTTTATCTGAAAATGAACTGAAAATACCGGTTCCCTTTTCAGATGTAGAGAATTGTAATTTAATAAATGTGACAAAGAGTATAATGAAGATTTAAATCTGCTTTACACAGGCACACTCCGGCTTTGACTGCAGCTCTTGGTTTCTCGCTTGGATATATATACACCGCAATTAGCATAACAAGCCCCAGCCTTGTTATGGGGAGAAGCTCTGCTGTCAGTGGTAGCTAAGCGGGTTATAACTCACTTCAGATTCTCAGTGCTTTCCCCCCTCATTCTTTTCATGTAAGTATCACAGATTCTGCCTGTTATACTGGAGTTCGACTCATTAAATGTGTAATTATGGCAACTGAATTGGTTTCAGGTACAGATTCCTCTGTAGTTTCATGTCCTATGGTTTGGCGCATATGTCTGTGAAAGTGGTAACTTAACATAGCATAGAAGAGTACTGGTAAATCTCTCTTATATAAAATCATGGGTCTGTGTTATCTTAGGTCTTGTCTACAGTGACAATGTTGATTCTAAGTGCGGTCTTATTGCAATGTCAATATGTACGTTTGTCATGCATAAAATTGTCTGCCTTCCCATCGGCAGGCGTAATATACACACATGTTTATGTACCTCTTAAATTGAACATGGTAGTATAGGTTTTGCTCCAAAATGTATTCTCTTTGTTGGCTGTCAAGCAAATGTGCAGGGTTTCTAATAAGCCACCAAGTAAGTTCAATCAGGAGTTCAGTATGAGTGAACAAATATTTATTGACATGTGCATAATAAAGATCAGAAATGTTAAGAGTCTTTGGCGATTAGACCCCATCGTGACGTCATCATATTTTAAGGGGGGTATAGGATACTAGGATAGGATACCCCCCTGATGGAGTCTAGACACTGGTGGTGGTGGTGGAAGGATGGCTGAAGATCTGGCTGTGATGAGGAGTGGACTTCTGGTGAGCCTGACCCAGACACTGAATGTGGTGAACTGGAGGTGAATGTGGTGGAGGAGGGTCACAACGAATCCACACTGAAATGACAGCTGACAGCAAGCGAGAGGAGAACGGATTTAAAGTTTGCAGCAGCAATATGATTGGCTGATGGAAATTGTGGCAAAATCTGGTTGGATAAGTGAGAGAGAGAGAACACCCATAATCAGATGGATTTTGGTCCAGGAGCTATGCAGCTCTTTTTCATAAGGTAACTGGTCCTTGAAGGGGTCCTCCTGATGAACTAAAAAGCTAACACAATGGACAAACCAGTTTCACAGGGGAGGCTCATCAACAACAAGAGGGATTTTTTACAACCTGGCAATCCAGACATTTCTTTTTATTACTTATCAAGCATTAGTAAAAATTATTAAAGAGGTACTGGACACTCAAACATGTTTTTTTTTTTTTTTTAGATGTAAACTAAATGATATGACTGTACATCAATGCTGGTGTTAATATTGACATTTCTTACCAAAATTATAAAAATCTGCTTTTCATGGGTTGAAAATGGCTCAACACGCCATTTACTGTTTTGAATCAGCCCTGAACCTGCGAGGCCAATGCTGACATAGAGTCAACCGGTTGGGACCCATCTACGTCATGAAATTTATATAAAAAAAGAGTCTAATTGGTGTCAGTTTAGTCTCCTCCATGTCCCCTGACCCGCACACTACGTAGCCACTAGACAACGCCTCCTACAGTTGTTGTTGTTCCCTCACTCATTGCATTTTTTTAATTTGCTGGGAGGGAGGGTTCTAGGTGAATTTGAGGGTGGAGTTACACTTTAATAAGGCACCCTTTATAAAAGGGTTTATAAGTTCTAACTAACGACTTTATAAATGCTTAAAGTGTAAGTGGTAGCCTTTATTTCATCTAAGGCAGCCAAACGTCAGTTTAGTGTCTTATTATGACCATGGCCTTGCAGTGCAACTCTTTCTCCTATAAATTATGTTGATACTAATTTGCAACACCAAATATATTTTGAAGGACGTACTTGGGTAAGGTTAGGAAAAAGATTATGGTCTAATACAGATTAAATAACTTGATGCATGAGACACAAAATATTTACTTTATTAACCCACACCACAGTCTTTCCCTAACCTTAACCAAAGTGCTTTTGATGCCTAAACCTGATTAGCATGTGGTACATAGTAGCACTTCTCTCACTTGCAAGATTGCCTTGAACATAATCCAGGCAGCAATTCCGTATCCCATCACAACTTAATATGGAAAACAAATTAGGAGTGTGTGTATATACACAAAATCTCTAGGAGACAGGGTTGTGCAGTGGATGACCAATGATCATTTAGTTAACAATTTTAAATCCTGAGACTTTGAAGATAATTTTAGCATGCTTACATGTAATGCACACATTTCAGGAAGTCAGTTTAAGCTTTAGCCTAAAAGGTTTTGCAATGTGATGAAGTCATAGGTTGAATCCTAAATACTGTATGCTTTATGTCTTCTGAAAATCCATAATGAGGTTGGCTAAATACTGTATGAAGTTATCTCTTAAATTCATAAAAATTATTTGAACTGATCTGTGTGCTACATTGCACGTTTGTTTGTTTTTTCACTTATAAAAAAAGATATTGGGCAACTTTGTTTTTCTCAGTTCTTTTCTATGCAAGTTCTTGTGACCCTGAGTACTTTTCATCTGAGACTATTTGTTTTGGTGAAGCTGAAGACCTTGTAAGAGGAAATGAATTCAAACAGAGGTGTCTGAGGATAACAAAGACAGCTATCTGCAGTGATTACAGTGCTTGCTCAATGATTTAGAAATATATTTCTAAAGTCAACATGCGGAGAACAGCAGTATTGGGCTGTTTATCTGCCATTTCTTGAGATGTATATTCTTCAAATGCTCCCACACCAAGGTTCACTTTCACTGCATTGCTTTCCGAGGGTGCTTGAGCAATTTTGTGCTTCAGTTGCTTAACCTAAAAGCCTAATATTTTAGTCGTATTTGCTAAGAATCTCCTTCAGAGCACTGCACAAGCAAATAGCCCTTTCAAACATTAATTACAAGCATAAATGATGTGCCTCTGCTTTAAGACTAATCTGCCTATGGCTGGCAGTCCGTCTGAATGGCAAATCCCTATTAGCAAAGACTGTATATGAATGTTATATGTGGGGGAGGTTAGTATTGCAGTGAGGCCACATCCAATTCACTATAGGCCTTGCCTACAAATAGCTAATGTAGGCATAATGATTGACTGACTGTATTCTTGACCATAAAAGGCATGTACAGACTTAATGTTTAGACCAGCTGCTATAAGACAACTTTCCATTCATTAAGTTATGTATTGAGGATTTGATGGTTGTTGTCATTTATAATGAAGGACATGCTTTTCCCTTCAGGAAACTTGAATCTAGACCCCAGTCTTTGCTGCTCCTCTCCTGCCCTTTGTATAACCTTTGCGGGATGGCCTGTTCAGCCCAGCTGGTGATGGTTCAGAGGCACACACAGCTGTGCGGGAGTCGGCCTAGAAGGCACTTGTTCAGGGACCTGAATACGATTAGTCCATCACCCAGTGCTTCCTGCTTCAAGGCTGCTATCCAGGGTCCCTGAAATGGGGTGCCAAGGCCACAGAGCTTCCTGTCTAAGCTGCTGCTTCTTTCCATGCCATGGAGGGGAATAGGCAAGCTACTGTGCGTATTTTAAACAAGGAGAGAACACTTCAAAGGACCACTGATCCCCTCAGCCCCATTTCCACCACTTGTTTACTGTCAAGGAAAAAGAGTTTAGTCCCTGGGAGCGGTGTTCTGTTTGAGTAATTACTTTTATCTGTTGAAAATGGTTTCTGCTTTTTTTCACTCAATAATGAACATGCCATATTGAAAAGATTGCATTTTGATCACCTTCATTTTCTCTGAGGTTTAAATTCATGCATTTGAAATGAACCATTTACGTCTTAAGGGGGCCACGGATTACTATGTGCAGTTTTGGGCAAACAACACTTCATTAAGCAGCTGCTTAATATGTATAAATATGGGATGATCTGTTCTAAAAAGTCTGGATTAAATAAAATAAGTCAAACCTTTCTCATGTGGAGGTGAACTCGTTTAGAATCCAGCGTCTTACTCACTGAGTAATCTTTGTAATCTGCTAAACTCTTTGCCAGCTGCGACATGACTCATTATACATTGACACTGTTTTTCTTTTTAATGACCCACATCAAGTAGACTTTTTTTTTTAAAGTTGAAGAATTAATAGACACCACTAAAAAAAAATAATAAAAAAAAGGAAAGCACAAAACTATGGAAGTAATTCTTCTACAGAACAAAAACGTCTCCCCTTTGAAAGAGGAAATGCTGTCACCTCGGGCAGATTTCAAAAAACTTTAATTGAATGCTATCAAAAGTGCTGTCAATACTGCTCACTATATATTCTGCAAAGTGGAAAAAAAAATGCTGTCAGTGTCCAAGAGCCCAGAGAAAAGAATATTCCTCTCATCTCATCCAATCTGAAGAGCACACACTCAGAGGAGGGGGGGGGGGGGGGCCTGCCTTGCGAGCGGAGGAAGGGGAGGGAAGAGGCAGAGATTCTCTTCTAATGAGTATCTGGTGGGTGTTCTCCTGGAGTCGTGACTTGTTTGTTCTTCTATTATTCCCTGCAGTCCTCCATCCCTCCATCCCTCCGCAAGTGAGGACCCCGGCTCAGAGAATAAGACGTCGCTGCAGCGTTAGACTTGTCATGGCCTCCCGTCAGAGGCAGCTAATTGGATCCAGTCGGATTGACACCAGATCCTTTCCTCTATCTCAACTGTGACCTAATCCTTCTGAGTGGACCCTTTGACATGTATTTAAATGGTATGCTTCCATATTACACTCAAAAAATGACTTGTTAAAGTTCTGGATACCAGTTCTAAATCAACCTCTGTGACGTTGGACAAGGATGTCCCAGCAGTTAAGTGTCCACAAAAAAGTTGGCGAATGAAGGATCAAGGGTACTCGAGCATTGTTCCATATTTAATATATTCACCATAAAGCCAAATTATTAAAATTCTGCCATCAACTTTCCCTTGGATGTTCCAGCTGCTGTCAACTTTCCATAGGAACTGCAGTGAAAAATGTTCACTCTATCTTTGATATACACTGGGTTTATTGTTTTTCTTCTTGTGGTTCCCCTGTTGTACGACTTTAAACTTCACTCTTTTGAACTCCAAGATAATTCTTCCTGACCCATTTCTCTCCCCGCTTATCTGTTTCACCAGAATAGGCTGGATGCAGGTATCTAAGAGAACAAAAAAAAAAAGGGAAGAGAACGTGGTGTGAGCATATAGCATCATCTCACCTAATTAGCAGGCAGGAGATAAAAGGCTGTCATTCATAATTGAAGCTGGCGGAGGAACCCTGTCATCCCTGAATTTGCAAGTGAGAATGTTGAAGCTGCGTGATTCCTGCCCTGCTTTCATCTGCAACAGCACAGAGAAGAAAATCTAAAAGGGCTAGATGCGTCAGTTTTTCAGGCTACGAGTGAAGGGAAATTAAGCCATTGTGCTTCATTTAAAATAAATCCTCACAATATTCCCAAACATACACCATCTCCCCGTCTCTTCTCGAACGTGTTGTTTTTTTGTCTCATTGTTTTGTTGCCGAGGGCCAGTAAACATGAAGAGTCTCCGATGGTTTGGTGCAGAGCAGGTGAACCCGCTCTGTGGAGTTACGCAGTGTGTCAACACTTTGCAGGAAGATGATCAATATACTGCTCGAGCAGGGCTGGTTTCCCACTTCCCACAACTCTACAGTGTTGTAGCAGTTTTTCAACATTTTTAGCCTGAGTCACGACAAGACTTCTGTCAGCCTCTTTCTGCAGCGAAATTAGCTTACTGCAGTGTGGTCCAAAACAGTGCATAATAATAAGTTAATGTGACTGTCATGGCCAGTTCGAAGGGCCATGGCAAATAAAGGGGGAGACACCATAAATGCACTTAAATTAACTGCTTTATTGACAAAACCTGAAATTAAATTGCAAAAACAGATGAGATGTAGATGCAGGAGATTCAGTGGTGTAAGTGAGTGGATGTGTGTATAGAGGAACCAAACAAAGCGCATGGAGAGAGTCTCTCTCCAAGAGGACTAAGGTGGCAGCTTTTATAGTTATAGTTAGATATTGCAGATTCATATTAAAATCAAAGGTGATTGCTAGAGTCTAACCACAAATCACTACATGTCATTAAACAGTATAAATACAAATACAGTATTCTGAAACTTTACAGCAGTAGGCACAGATTGTTAAAATATTTTACTGCACACGCTGTACTTTTGCTCCGTCCCTGAAGGAATTATCTCAGAGATTTGTGTGCTGCTCTCTTTATCCCTCATGAGGAGCGATCAGGAAGTAGATGGATGAGTTTTATGTTACAGTATAATAGTGTGGTACTACTGTATAACATT